>JAOTQQ010000012.1:3320748-3358676 GCA_026546715.1 Gallinago undulata | reverse complement strand
GCGCGGGCAGGGGGGGGGGGGGGGGGAATGGGCCCCCCAGCCCCAGAGGGGACCACTGCCGGGCACTCACCAGCGGGAGCAGCAGACAGCACAAACTTAGCATCATCCGCAGCAGCCGCCGGGTCCTCCCCGCTCCCTCTGCCTCTTGTGAAGCTGCCAAAAGCCGAGGCTCTGCCCGCCCCTACCTGCCCAAGACCCGCCCCGGAGAGCCTTGTACCTCCCTCCCCGGTCACCCGGGGCCATCCCAGGGGAGCCCGGCACCTTTTCGTGATGCAGGACCAAGATTGATGCGGAGGGACTCTCCAGCATCCTCCTGGGATTTTGGACCCACCTCTATGAACCCGTCCTCTGGTCGTCCAACTAGAAAACTGCGGTGAGCTGATGCACCCACTGGTCTTTTAAGGTATATTTGGAAGCAGATGTTCTCTGTGCGAGAGAAGATCATAGAAACATCTGGGTTGGAAGGGACCTTTAAGATCATCAATTTCCAACCCCCCTGCCATGGGCAGGGACACCTCCACTAGAGCAGGTTGCTCAAAGCCCCATCCAGCCTGGTCTTGAACACCTCCAGGGATGCGGTAGCCACAGCTTCTCTGGGCAACCTGTTCGAGTGCCTCACCACCCTCACTGGAAAGAATTTCTTTCTGGTGTCTAATCTAAATCTCCCCTCTTCCAATTTAAACCCGTTGCCCCTTGTCCTGTCGCTACACTTCCTGACAAAGAGTCCCTCTCCAGCTCTTCTGTAGGCTCCCTTCAGATATTGATAGGCTGACTGATGTTGGATACCCCCCCTCCTTCTGCTAATGGGCCCATGCTTGTGACTGGTGGCAGCAGGTTTTCAAAGGATCTGGGTTTTAGGTGGGTCTGGCAGTGTAGTATTCCCTGGGAATTCTTAGAGGTGGAGTTTCTGGGTCTTGGCAGCCCCTTCCTCTCGAATGGAAAATTTTGAGCAGTGACAGAGGATTTCCTCCAGAAGCTGCATAAAGTCTTTCTGGCCTCAAATGTAGCTTTATTTCTTGGTGCAACAGGTAAAAGTTAAAACCCTTCTTGCCTACAGCTTGGATTTCATGTAAGGGGAGGGGGAAGGCAAAAAAAAAAAAGATAGCGAGTTTTGCCACAGTAAATATTGCACCAAGCTATTTTCAGGGCCTGGGAGAGCAGGAATTGTTGACATGAGAAAAATATTTTTTCTTAAAAAGATTTAAGGACTATTTCATATCCTGTTTACCATTCATTATTTCCCAATGGTGTTAAACAGTAGAGTTCTGTATAGTCAGAGGAGATCCAGGTCCCCCCTAACTTACCCCAAAATAGGCATTTAATGCCTTTTGAGGAAGAAACTTGAGTATAAGAAATCATAGAATAAGAGAATAATTTAGGTCAGAAGGGACTTGAGATCTGGCCCCAACCATCTCCTCCCCTCAAAATAGGTCAAATTTCAAAGGCAGGTCATGTTGCTCAGGAATTTGGTTGTTGTGCTTCAAAAAACAAAAGTGCTCTCAAGAATCATAATGTCAACGCAAAGATGCAATTAAATCAATATCAGCATGACATTCCAGTCCACAATATTTCAACTGGATTCTATTATTTAAGGTCTCTCAGGTCATGTTAATGAAGTTTTTTAGGCCAACATAACCAGCTTTGAGCGAAACATTTGGGGTTTTTTTGGTAGTTTTTGGTAATTTCTTTACACGGGTGTTCCTAAGTGGTGCATAAGAGAAGGCATTACTTCTTTGAGCAGGTGTGGTCTCTCAGTGCTTCCTTCCTCATGTATTTTCTCTCCTCCATCTGCCTTTCTGACCTGGTCTCCACCTGATCTGAAAACCAGGCCACATTCCAGTCCCTAAAGTTTAAACCAATTAGCTGGAAACTCTTCTTGTAAGAGTCCATGCTAATAAAGAAAACAAATCTTGCACTTATTAGGGTTTTCTAACATCTCACTGTAGTTAACGTTACAGACCTCACCTACATTAAAGTTTCTGAGTGCTGTAGTCTACTTATACCCCTTCTTTACTTTGTAGGCTAAAACCTTACTTCGGCTAAAAAAGAATTTCTGCTTACCGTATTCATTTACTTACACAAAATATTTCCTTCCCTGATAAGCTGGCTATAACTAAACTTTTTTTTCTTTCTTTCTTTTTTTTTTCCTTTTTCTTTTTTCTTCAACAATTATAAGATAACTAATATAAGGATCAGTTTTCCTACTGCTCTACACCACCAGCCCAGGCTCAGAATATAACTCTGATGTGCATAAAAGTGTCCTCTTGCTATCATCAACAAGCAATCTAGCCCTTGCAATGGTATGAAACTTAATCAATGAAGCTATAGACCTGAGATTCTTCCTAATCCCCATCGTGGATATTCTGAATCAGTTGATGTCATTTAATGAAAATGACTTGACATTTACTGAGCCCCTTAGAACCTTTGTAGAAGCTGGACTGGTTTTTGATTCCATTCGCTACCTGAATGAGGTTTTTCCATAACAAAAATCTTTCTGCAAAGCAACCGTTTCCTCTGTGCGTACATACAAGCACCTCCTTAGACCCCAGAAGTTTATTGCACCGGCACCACGTTGCAATACAAGCCATGAGCCAGAGAATAAAGGTGAATCTATTGACGTTCCTAAACAATCTTTTGATAAATCTCACTATAGATGCAAAGCAAAGGGCCCCGGGAGTACGGGAAGAGGGCTCAGCTCCTGAAAGTTCATAATCCAGTGTTTAGATAGAACATGACATTACTGAGAGACACATCACAACTATAATTACAAGCAAAACTCCACTGTATTTTAAAAAAAAATTTAAAAAAGCATAATAAAAAATGCTATATAAAAAGTATTGAAGCTTTACTGATCTCTGTGTGAAGTTTGAGAGAGTGGGGTGAAAGCAGGCAGATAAAAAAATGAAGGAATGGATTATTTTTGAGATACTAAAGCGATAAGGCACTAAATATCAGAAAACAAGTACTTAGAGCTGCATGAGGATAGTTTGTGCAATTAATTTTCTTTGTATACACTAGCTGTGTTACATACTTAATATTTTTCTTGGGTAAAATTGACTTTTTCTGTGTCCTGAGGGTCTGACTCTGTATGTACCCATCTTCCGTTACCTGGTTTGACTCCAGGAACACCCCAGAAATACAGGCAGAGATACAGACCAGGGCTGTCATACAATCACAGACACCTGGTTCGTGTGGATTTTGTCCCACATGTTTTAATCTGTAAACTTAATTTCACTCAAGAATTTAAAACACTTTCTGAATTTGAAAAATATATCCTATCTGTACCTACCTACCACAAACATACCATGTAAATTCTTTTAAAATTAAACTCTTTTAATCTTTCCAGTATTTCTACTTAAAAAAAAATAAAAATAAATCCATCAGTTATCCCTGCTCTATTTCTATTGTATTTTATTTGTTGAATAAGAAAGTAATTTTTTCAAACCTAGGGGAAGTTACTGTTCCCAGTGCCACACAAAGCAATCTTCATTCCTATTAATAGTCTCTAAAGGGCTGACAAACCAGATGTTCTTGTCCTCAGAAATAGTTTTATGCATTATATTATTCATTTGTTTTCTTGCTTTCCTCTGGCTGTTTCAACTCAGATTCATTTCTATTTGTTTTCAAGATGAGCAGAACAACACTGATTTTTATTCACTAAAATGTGATTTTAAGACTAAGCTTCTTCCCCTGATAAGGGCCAAGAAAAGATCCATGTTTCTCTTAGGTATAGGCTGAGCCTACAAAATAGAAGACAGATAAACACGAGTAACCTATTTTTAACAACACAGAAGTTCAGTTATCAGTGTATATTTGTCTCGGCTTCTTTTATACTTAATAAAGAGAAAGGCACCTTTTCTCCAGACTTTTCTCTTTGATTATGCTGATTTCTCCAGTGAGTGTAGAGGGGGCTCAGACCTGTAGCTCATCTCACACACCTATAGCACTATTTGTCTCATCTAATTTCAGACATTAAGAGTGTAAATGATTATTCCAGGTTATTTTCACAGTCACAGACACCAATGAATGCAATTTGCCTGGCATAATTTAGATGTCTACAGAGGACAAGATAATCAATTCCTCAGAGCTCTCTCCACCAACTCTAAGAGGAGGATAGGATGATCACTCAGATGGAGATGTTTGCTTTCAGACTGAAATTCCCCACACTGGTATGGATACCTAGTGTAGGCATCTATCTGAATGTGTAAGCTGGAAAAGTGAGCTCCCTCTGTGGTTAATAGCCAGTCTAAACTAATTAGCTAGACCTCTCCAATTACGGGAATGACACAGAAAGTTCCTGTTAGAAACTCATACTATATTGTGGCGGGAGGTACTGGTTCTATCTCTTTTAAGTGATTTCTTTCTATGTCTTTTTAAATCTCTTTTAAGAACGATAAACAGAAGACTGCCCTTCCACCACTAATTTTTCTAAACAACAACAAAGTTCTTGATGTGTTCCAGTTCTTCTTGTCACAGAATCATGGAATTGTCAGAGTTGGAAGGGACCTCTAGAGATCATCTAGTCCAACCCCCCTGCTGTCCTTCACCATCATCTTCTTAGAGTCTCTTCCTAGTCTTTCAGCTTTGTGGAAATACCATATCACACTCAGTTCAGCCCAAACCAATGGGAAAGGCTTTCTGAGATTTGAGTTAGATCCAAAGCTTACATCTACTCTAGCAAATCAAAATGGGCAAGGGCTCATTCTGTGGCTGCAAGAGCAAGTGATAGAGACAGTTCCTGTCCATACGGCCAGCTTCTCTTTTCCTCAGAGAGAGCTCGTCCTCATCCCTACCTTCTGTTGAAAATAGTCTCTGGACTGTGCTATCACCTGAGCTCTGTCCAGGCATGATCTAAAAGAGCGCTAGGCCAAACCATGAATGAAGAATGAAACAATATTGATGCCATTAACACAGCAACGTTTCTGTCTATCCCTGGCTCTTCTTACATTTTTGTACTCATGACATGAAGACAATCCTGCTCTGAACACACTCATGTATTTTCAGGAGATGATAAATATGCCAATATATTCATGGAAGTTTTTAACGTCTAGCAGAAGCACCACTTCTGGGATAAATAGTGTAAAGAATGTGATACATGGGTGTGATGCAAATACCTTATGTTTGAGTTTGATGCGTTGGCCAGTTTCTTAATGGTCATAGCACAGAGTAAAGAAAAACCATCTAGGAGGATAACTAGCTAAGAACTGATTACTTTTTGATTAGCTAAGAATTATGCACGGAACAAGATTTCAGAATGTAAACACATTGGTTTTTACCTTTTTTTTTTAACGGCCAGTTATTAGAAAAATAATGCATAATATCTAAATAGCAATAAATACAAAGACAATAATTATATATATTCAGTCATCATTCCTAGATGATACATTCATCCCTGATCTTTGAAAGTATGAAGTTCTTCCCTCCTTCCTAAAGTTTTTATGCTGTAGATATGTACAGCTGAGCTTCTCATGCCATAGCTCTGTTTGTAATGAAAAAAGAAAAGCAGACATGTTTTGGTGTCCTTTTTTCTGTTTTTTTCTTATATTTTTATTTTAACAGTAGACCAGTTGGATCCTGTATGCCATTGGCAATACTGATTAAATGAATCCAATACATAAATCCTTTATGTGATCTACCCCCTGGAGACTCATTATTCTGAGTGCTGGAATTTTGGAAAAGGAGAACTAAAGAAAAATGAAATCATAACAGGAGACAAAAGCTTTCCCGTGAGCAAAACTTTCTGTGCCCAAGGCCAAACACTGCAAGCTATGCGTAGGGGGAAATTAGTTGACTCAATTTCTGGGAGTGCAAAATACTGTAGCTAAACTTTTCTGAGTCACAATGCTCAAATGGGACAGAATAAAATCTTACTTTTAGGTTGAAACTTTCTTGTAGGTCTTCCAGCTAAAGTTGTAGTCATTGGAGCACTGGTATTTGTCCCCAAAGTAACTACCTTGGAGGAAAAAAAAAAAAAGGGGGCAACAATCTCTAGGATTAAATAGAGAATTCTTTTAGTATCTATGTGAAACATATAACAACAGTCTACTTCCTTCGATATACATATTTGGCCCATGCAAGCAGAACTGCAGAATGTCTCCATTTACATTAATGACAGATGAAAGCCTTATATTTGTTACCTCTAAAGAGACTCAGCCCCCAGGAATGCCAGTTAGACTTCTGCTCTGAACTGCTTTGTGGAAAGGCATCTCTGTCCTTCTCTACTGACTGTGGGTGCCTAGGGACACCCTCCCCTTACGTGATACCTAAAGTCTGACAAAGGGGATGCTGAGAAGCGCGTTCCCTAAAAGTTACCCTGAGGAGTACACACAAGTAACTGCACAATCTAAGCTACCACACATCTCAGAAACAGCAATCCTTTCAGATTGTTAGGAGCTGAAGCGTCTCCTGTTTCCAAATAGTATCTGACAGGCAAATAACAAGAAAGGATCAAATATAAAATACATTAAAAGCCCCACCATCAACTTTGGCTGTGAAACTACGGGGAGACTTTTCCCTCTTTTCTTTATTCCCACTTCCCTCCCTCCTTTTCTTTGTCTTTCCTTTTCTAGTATAAAAGATTTCCCTTCCGGAAGAGATTAAATACATTTAAAAAAAAATATCTTATGGCTGTCAAAGAGTTTTCAAATAACTGCTTTTAGATTTGATAAAAACCATATTTCAAGTAACATATCTAGCTAAAAGCACAATCCAAACTAATAATCAATGAACACGTTCATCTGTTAGTGGCAGAACATCTCTTCATGAAAAATCAATGACAAAAATAAAATGGAATCCTATCTTTTTTTTAGAGCTAGAATTTTATTTCATGTTAACACAAGTGTGGTGGCACCAGAAAATTGTCACCTTACTCTCTGATACAAAAATGCAGGAGGAAAAATCCATGATCATCCCTCAGGAACAGATCAATGAAACAATGAAGAGTTTTCATCCTGCAAAATTTGTGAACTCGCAACAGTTTAACTCATCACAACTGAGCTGCAACAGTTTAACTCATCTACAGGAAAACTGTAAAAAATACATTTGTCACTATTGTGGCATTCACAAGGAAATTAAAAGGAAATAGTGGTTTGACTCAAAGTGAGAATATTGTTTAAACTTATAGAAAACCAGGAAGTCAAAAGACAATCTTGGGTCAAAATTAAGGCTTTAGTCATTGCTTACGTGAGATTCTGTTTTGAGCTAACAACATTTCAGAAGAATAGATTATATATTTTGTTGCTATA
Source organism: Gallinago undulata (assembly GCA_026546715.1). Taxonomy (NCBI): domain Eukaryota; kingdom Metazoa; phylum Chordata; class Aves; order Charadriiformes; family Scolopacidae; genus Gallinago; species Gallinago undulata. Next base: position 3,351,432 of record JAOTQQ010000012.1, on the reverse strand, counting down.
TCTGCTACATTTTTTGGTCATGAAACATTTTTTGGAGTAACAACAATATTGTTAATATAAGAATAATATTAAGGGTAAGCAGATGCAATTTTGAGTGCTACTTGAAAACCCATATTTTAAGAAAACAGTAGTAATGAAAGCAGAATGCCACATGAGCTAATTCTGCAATTCAAGCAACATTATGTGAATCCTCTCCAACAAATCAATCATTGCTAGATTTAGTAATTCTAGAGGATCAAAAGCTAACTACATTCTTTTTATCATAAGTACGTGTGGAATGTGTTGTTTTCTAGTTATTTTTTGTATAGAGCTTGTTCATTGTTAGTAACAAAAATAAAACTCTGTGAAAAAAAAAATGCATCAAAGCCACTTAATTTCCATTAAAAATTAAGGTAATTCAACCATAAGGTAGTTTTGGTGTTTTGTGTTTTTTTTTTTTTTTGAGAGAGAGAACTGTACAATATTGAGTGTATTGCACAATTATATTCAGATAATTAAGCTATTTCCTACAGTATTAGTTGAATAATGTGAGAAAATTCTTATTGTAAAGACCCATGAAAAATAGCTGCATGAAAACCATCAGCATTAGGATTGATCTATACCCAGGAACTCGTGAATAGAAACTACATAAAAACTAACTCCTCATTACAATTGATTTACAGACAGGAGAGCAGGAGTAAGAAGCAGTGTAAGTGTACCATAAAGCATAGAAAGGAAACAAACTTACCATTTGGGATTGTAAGATTTTACCTTTTCAGAGATCTTATTGTATGACCTCACTTATTTGTCCAAAATTTCCTTTCTTTTAAAGACAATTGTGATTGCTTTCCTCTGCTTTCTCCAGTAATATTTCAAAACTATCAAAAACCTCTGGACTTATGGTAGTCAGGCCACAGAACATAAATCCATAAAATTCCTCTTAAACAGGGCTAATTCCATGTGTAATAGTTAGATTTCTGTGCTGAACATAGTGAACAGTTCATCAGTTACTTTTTTTTTTTTTTTAGAAACAGGTCTTAATTGTTCCAGAAAAATAATTTCAAAAACTGGTGGGTAATTCTTGCATAACAGCAAAGCTCTAGGTATATAATATCTTCACATCCCCTGATCACACTGACTTGGTTTCTGGTCCTAGTTTCCTGATGCAGAAATTACAGTGATTATTTTAATACTTAGGCCTTTTTTTTTGTGTCTCTGTAATATGCAATACTCACCTGAAAAGATCATGAAAGTGACTTTTTTCCTCCTTTTCTTTCTCTCTTAAGAAAAATAATAAAAAATGAAAACATGAAACAAATCTATTACAAAATCTTTCCCATAGTGTTGGTTAAAGAATTCTCTAATATTGCACTAATCTGTAGAGTCAAGATTTACACAGAGACCAGCTAAAACAGCAGAGATTATGAAGACAAATAAAACTATGATGCAAATACATGAAAAAAAAAACTGAACTCACACATCACCCTTAACAAATATCTACCTTTAATAGCCTCCAATTGTCAATTTATAGGGCCAAATGGGTCAATAGGCATTCAAATGTGACCAGCTGAGCCTAATAAAGTGACTGATTTGTGTAACAATTAAGCTATTGACCAGTTTGGCCCAGAAAATTGTTCAGAAGGTGCTGAGCTGCAGATTGCAGGAAGTCAGCCAGGTATTCTTGGAGGAATCACTGCATAGTTTTTGTGCTCTTACACCTTTGTTGAGTTTTCTGCTGCTGTCACTGTCAGAGGAAAGAACAAGTTATTAATGCCTTTGTGATGAACTTTACCCCTGCTTTTCGTGCTCTTAAGCTTTAAAAAAAAAAAAAAGGGGGAAGAAAAAAAATCCCCAACAAGCCAATGTATTTTCTCATTTTAAATATTTCAGAACGGAAAGGTTGATTCCACCATTTAAATAAAAGCTCTTTGAGCAATCATGTTATGTTTTAACGTTTGCCATTAAGAGGTTCTGAATTTTCTCTGAGATATTATTAAGGAAATAATAAAACAGCAGTACTCCTGTTTACACTTGCTACTAAATCTGCAACTCTCGATGCAAACATTAGCCAGAAAATCAAATGAAATAGAAGCAGAAGGCAAGTGAAGGTGAATGCACAAAACAGCACAGGCTTTTCTTCATTGTTAGTTTATTCCGAGAATTGCTTTTCAGGCAGGCACATAAATCCCCAAAAGATACATGATTACATCTTTGAGTACAGGTCTGGCCTGGGTACGCATCCTCAGATCTTTTCTTGGAAACATCACCACCTTAATTCAGGTTGAAATGATCAGGTGATTAGTAGGTTATTTCTGCAGCCTCTTATTACAAGGGATATAACCATCAGTTGCAAATACAATTCTCTTCTGAGAACGACGAAAACAGCTCCTGTGGCCTCTGTTAATTAATAGATGGCAATGAGCTTTGAATCAAGGACTTAAATGTTTCCTCCTAATGCAGGGTTTGTTGTTATTATTGTTTTTCCTCCTGACAGTGGAGGCCTTATTATAGTGGAAAAGCTACCAAGGTAGAATCACCATAATTAAAAAGACATTTCATGAAACACGAAGCAGCATCAGGAAGACTGTCCTCTTTTTTGTTGGCTAAATGTGACCTGAAGAGTGTCAGGGGCTGGTGGTATGTGCCCAGGAGTTGTTTGTGGTGATGTACTAATGGTGAATTAAAAAAAAAAAAGAGATTTATACAACAGAGGATTCAAGGATCTAGTGAGAAAAAGAAGGCAAGCATAGCTGACGACGTTTAAAGAAGCAACCCATGAAGATTCCCCTGATGTTACTCAAGGTACTTTCTTCCCCTTACATTGTCTTCTGCAGTGAGACCTGGCAGGTGGGTGGGTTGGCATCACCTCTCGCCAACAGTTTAGGGCTGGTTTGCACTCATCTGCCTGGGCAGAGACAAAGGTCCTTCCTCTGACAGGGAGCTGGCACCTGAATTTCATACTAGAAGTGAGCGAGTGCTGGTGGTTAGGAAGGAAAAGAAAAAGAATCTGTGAGTTAGAGCACTACTGAACTGAGGTCTGGAAACGGAGGGACAAGAATTGATTTTTCAGCTTGCTGTTAATTCTTATAAATTGAAAAGATGTTGAAGCTGACCTGATCCCCTCTTTCCCCTCAAGTATACCGGTGATCAAAAAAATCCCAAACAAACCATCAAAACAGCTCAGAAACAAGTAGGAATAGTTTGCTTAGGTTTTATTAATGGTTTGCTTAGGTTTTATTAATTCTCTTTTAAGTAAAATTCATGAAAAATCACAACATGCCAATTGTGTGATAAATATCAACAGATTGTGAATGAAAAACCATACAAAAGTTCCTCTTTGATATATTTATCACCTTAGTTTATCTCCTCATGTCTCTGCAAAGCTAGAACAAGTAAGTAGGGGCCAAATACTGTGAAGTGTTAGAATATAAATGCTACGTACATGTGCAAAACTAAGACAAATCACACCCTTAGAAAGGTGTTTTGAGCTCAGAATGGTGAGAGAAATGAGTAAGACGGTTGATTAGCATTCACTTGCTAACAGAAATCACATGGACTAATTTTAAAACTGATAAGCAATCATCTTTATTATGGAACCCATTACAGAAATTTAGGTACAACAAGAAACACCTGTGCAATGCACATTTATAAACTTGGTAAATGTTTGTACAAAGCCAACTCTTTAAAGATCTGCTGCTGCATAAATGTTAATGACAGTCTCATGACAAAGGAAGAACAGACAAAATTAAGTCATAGATAAAAGCATCCTAGACAATGTGGTTTTTTGGAGTAGAACCACTCAGCCTCATAACAAAAAATAATCTTCTGATTTTATTGTTGTCTGAGTTTTTGAGAAAAAATCTAGGTATCCCATCCATGGAAAGTGTTAATTCACACTTTGCGATGTGTTATATTTGCAATCAGACCAACATGGTGATGTTTGGGGAGACACTCTATGGACTATGTCCTGCTCATAACCGTTCTGGTAACCATACCATAACGGTACTTCATTCTACAGCAGTAGCTAAAGCTGGATCTGAAGGGAGTGGATATTAGTTATTTTTTCTCTGAATCCAGGGAAGTGCCAGCAAAGGAAGGCAGCCTATAATTTAAATTAAGTGTCCTTTCATCCTGATCCCACTTCCAAAACAACTGTAATCCAAGAACTGTGCTTTAAAATTAGATTATAAATTTTCCAATGAGATACAACTTTTCTCTTTTTTTTTTTTTTTTTTTTTCTCTTCAAAATACTGTAAATGTTTGTGTGGTTTTTTGAGTTTTTTTTTTCCTTAGGAATAATCTTAAAAATTTCACTGAACTCCTCCAAGTCAAAACGAAAAGGAAGTATTCCCAGAGCAAATCTGACAAAATTAATTTTTTTTTTTCCCCCGGCAACTACTTAAAGAGCAATACAAGTGCCTAAGGACAGACATCTGGCCCCGTTTGAGATACTCAAGGACATTATGCCCAACCTCCAGCTGCCGCTCCAGAAGGGCACAAAATTTCTGTTGAGTTTTAAACCCCAGCAAGGAGCTCAGCTCACTAACCTCCCATCACTACCACCACCCCTGGTGGGAAGGGGAAGAGAACTTGAAGGGTAAAAGTGGAGTTTAGATAAGGACAGTTTAATAGGGAAAGCAAGAGCTGCTCACAGAAGCAAGGCAAAACAAAGGATTCATTCACCACTTCCCATCTGCAGGCAGGTGCTCAGCCATCTCCAGTAAGCAGGGCTCCATCACATCTAACAGTGACTTGGGAAGACAAACACTATTGCTCTCAATGTCCCCCCTTTCCTTCCTCTTCCTCCAGTATAATCTCTGAACGGTAATGCTGTATCCATCTGCCTTGTGGACACCTCTGAGATATCCCAGATGTTGGCAGTGTGATTAGAGATCCACTTTTTCATGAGTGATCCCTGTCTACTTGTTTCTCACCTGTTTTCAAAAAAAAATAATTGTGAAATCTAGTATTCCATTCCAGCCACTTTTGACAAAGCAACAGAGATTGAACAGCATTGGTTTTTTTTCCAGTTTAATGAAAATAAGGAATCATATGAGCAGTATGTCTTTAGCATTTCTTATTGAGGGAAAGAACAGTGCATGAGACTAAAACTTATAAATCACAGACCACAAGAAAATTTGAATTTTCAGGCTCATTTTCATTAAAAAACCCCTCAATCTTCACTGTTTCCTCTAGTGACAGAACTATCTTCATTAAAGGTCAAAACACTGAGTAAAGGGTGCTATTTTTTGGCCAGGAAGCACTGTTGGAATAGAAAAAGATGACAGCAGTGTCATATATGTCAGCAAACAAAACTTCATCTGTAAGGACACCCTTATTATTCATGAAATATTTAGTTATTTGAAAATGGTGGAAAGTATTTTATTTGTGTTTACTGAGGCACTGTTTCCTCTACTCAGTTTGTTGTGGGGAGAATAGAGGAATAAACCAAATGGATCATTTGTAATCTAATAATTAGGGGGAAGAAAAGGTACTTCTGTCTTTATACTACTGTGTTGTATTCTTTGAGATGAATGGTCATTCATTGAAGACTCAGACTGACAGCAATTTGGTGAAATAACACTAAATTATTTCAGCTGAATAAACTCACAAATTAGAAGTAAAGAATTAATGACTCCCATATTGTAAAATAAAAAGAAATATTTTTTTTTTAAGTCAGAGTAAGCAACTAGTCCAAAATTTTTTGCTTTGCTTTGTCTTCTGTAATCTTTGAGGAATTTCAAACCTTGAGATTTGACGAGACCAAAAGACCTTCAAATCTACATGAAACATTGTATGACCTTTCAAACGCAGAAAAAAATATCAGGTACTTTCACATCTGACTTTGACATCAGAACCAACACTTTTCCTAATTTCTTTCCTAATGAAAACTAAACACACAGTTATTTACCTGGCTGTATTTACACACACTGAACAAATACCACTGGGCGTAAAATCAATTTTGCTTCTCAAGTCCTAAGTACAGGGAATCTGACCTCTGCCTGCCTACATGTATCTACACAGAAATGCTTGTACATTTTCATGATCATTGGCAGTAACCACAGATTTGGGAATGACTCAGCTCACATTGAGCTCAGTGGCTTGTTCTTCTCTGCATAATGTCACCATTTCAGAGGAGAATGGAGGAGAAGTGCCCCCAAAACAGGGCAGAACGTAGTCAGGAACAAATCTACTTGGTTGGGAAAGCTCAGTTTGAGTCCAGGCTGAGGAGATGGCTATGGTGGGTTATATCCCAAGATCTGTGAATGCCCTAAATATAAATCTATTCCTTTGAAGGAACAACTGTATCTCCACAAGCCCTCTGCGTCCTGTGTCATTAGGTGACCTCAGCAAACATCTGTCAGTGCATTAGAAGCCTCTGAGAAGGATGTCAAGGAAATTCCAATGTCAAAGAGCTGCCAAGTTTGGGGTCTGGATTGACCACTACTCTGAGGAAGGCTACAACTCCCTCAGCACATGAATATTAAGTGCTTCTAGGAATCAAAAGAATAATTAAAAGCAGGGAAAAAAATAATGTGTTTATGGAGTTTTGGCCCAACTGTGCAGAGATTTTTAGAACTGCAATTTTGACTTTGATGCTTACATTTGGTACTTAGTTTTACTTATTGCTCAGAGACGTCGTAAACACACTGGAAATGTTCAAGGCCAGGCTGAATGGGGCTTGAGCAAACTGGTCTAGTGGGAGTTGTCCCTGCCCATGAGAGAGCGTTTGGAACAAGATAATCTTTAAGCTCCCTTCCAACCTAAGCCACTCTATTTTTATAGTTTTTCTTTTAAAAGTAACTCTATGGAACGTACCTAAGATATTCAGCTCCAGAGAGGGAAAGCCAAGTACTCAGCCTTGCTCCCATTGACTTCTCAAGTCGTGCTTTCACCAAAGCTCTGCCCTTGGTTCAGAAAGCTGTGCCCAACTTTGCAGCACTCCTGCAAGCCACTCGGTATCTCCAGCTCCTGGAGATGTCAATTATACCTTGAAAAGTTGTGAAAAATCCGTCACCAAAACGTAAACAACAAAAAAAAACCCGTAAACGCAATACATTGACAAGATAACCATTTCTGAAAGAGCAAACTTGTTTCTATTATTGATAAGACGTGCTTCACACTATTTTCCTTGTGATTTTTGACTGTTTGCTCACTCCCTCGCTGTCTGGTTGTGTGGCACTAGATGGAGCTGCGGATCTGCTGAAGGAACTCGGCTCCATCTCTCCCTTTGCCCGCAGAGGGCACCCAAGCTCTTCGCAGGTCTGCTCATCCAGTGGGATGGAGAAAAGAGGAATTCAAGTCCTGTGGTGACATGTTAGTCAGGGTTGGACAGTTTGATTCAGTCCCTCTGACCGACGATGGCCACAGGGAGAATTTTTTTCAGTGGGCTATTGAGCAATCCAGATTTTTGGAAGTAGGCAGAGGTGGGGACGGTCAAAAAGGTGCATAGCAAAAAGTTTGCGAATGTAAGGTATTTGTGATAGTCAAGGCTTTGGTATGTTTTCCAAAGCTTAAGACTGAAAGATGGGAAAGCAAAGAAAATGTTGCTAAAAGAAGAGCTTTTGAGAAGCAGCATCTTTGCAGAAACACAGAAGGCAGATGTATCCATCCTTGCTTCCCACAACCGACATGGCTGGTGGAGCGGCCCCAAACTGCCATCTCCATCTCCAGAGTAAATTAGGTAGATGTACTTTTTCCTTATCAGACAACAAAAGCGCAGTGAAAAGATTTAACAGCAGATGACTCTAGTAGGCCATATACTTTATGTAAATAGTTATCTAGTATATAAACTATATAAAATATATGTGTGTGATTTTAGACAAGTATATACACATGCTTGTATATATTTACCTTCCAGTGAAGACAAACTTTGCCATGTTTACAGCCTATCCAGTCCAGAAACAGCACTCACTAATTAGAGGGTACGTTTGTGGAAGAGAATGAATTTACTCTTTGCTGCTCTGTCCTATCATAACAATGATATGACGGCTGTTGGGGAAGACTTGTTTTTTTTCTTTTCCTATTGTTTGCAGTATGATTTCAATTTATTTTCTGGAAAAATGTGTAGGAATCCTACTTTTGTAGTGCTCAGGACAATGTTTTTTCCACTGAATTCATACGCAAGAGGTCTCTGCCTTAATGAAATCCAATAAGCATCACTTTGAAAAGGGCATATTTGTGAGTAACTTTGACTCACATGCCCATTATCTGCCTTGTGTATGATGGGAACACTAAGAATATGACCTTGTTTAACAGCAACATCGCTTCCAGCTTTAATGAAGCGAAGTCTGGAAACAGAGGCGATGCATTTCATTAGAATGGCAAACAGAACAGGAAAAACCAAAGGGTTTAAGCACATTCTCTCTCCAACTCCAAGCCATCAGCAGCAAAGATATTCAGCCTAAACAGAGCCTGGGGACAATTGCTCCATCTTTAACTTAGTTTTCCTAATCAGCCTTAACATAAGTAGGCCCTGGAAAAAAGGGAAAAGTCATAGTTCTATCTATAAATCTGTAGACATTTCTTTATTCACTTTCTGGTAAATTAGTTTCTTTCCTAAAGGGTGCTCATTTTTATTTTCTATTTGGAAAAGAAGACAACAATAATCTTTTTAAATGAACCCAACTTTGATCTCCAGGCCTAGGGGTTTGTACCAAACCAAGTTGTATTTACCTTTCTATTATGTAAAGTCCTTTGGACAAGGAAATTATGAGTTACAGAAACAAAGTTCCTGCAGAGAAAGAGAAAGGAAGAAAAAAAAATAGAAAAATAAGAGAGGCAGATACCTTTTAGCAGAAACTCTAACAAGCTATGAGTGGTTTATTATCTTTAACTTCTCTATTGTTCCAGCGCATCATTAAAAAGCCACATGTGTTGCTGAAGAGACCTCATCAGGACAGCCAAAATTGAGTGGTTTGTCCCATTCCCGAAGTAGTGAAGCCTCATAACACCTTCAAAGGGAATATGACATGAGGGATCCAAGAAACAAGGTGAAGGAGATTGAGGAGATTGAGAAAATCAGGTGTTTGTATTCTTATTTCTCCTGAAGAATAGAAAAGGTGCTTCTGAGGCAATGTAGCAAGGGCTACTGTAGTGTGTTGTCTCCCTGCAGAAGGGCTGGTCCCCTGCCTTCAGCTTCTGCCCTTCTTGGGCTAAGCAATTAGCAGAGACTACAGTTTTATTTTGTGTGTATGTGTAAGGTTATGTTTGTCTTTGGGACACTTCACCTATGCCTTTTACGTAACCAGTTTGGCTAATATTTGGAGACAGTTTGATCTTCCTTAAACATCAGGGACCTTTTTTCTCCCATGAGCAGTTTTTTTCTTGTAGCTGTCTGAACATTAAACAACAAAATCCAACTCTGACCAGTAAGTCCAACTGTGAGTTCATGCTATCAAGTTAATTAGAGGAATGATTTAATAAGCTTACACAGGATGCGCTCAAAACACAAGGATGTGAGAGGCTTTTGGGAGAAGAGCCCATCAAAGAAGTTATGCATGAGGGAACATGTCTTGGTTTATTATAATTCTAATGGGTACATTTCTGGTCTGAATGCTGTGTAAGCTGACTCTCTTTTTTAAACCTTTCATCTGATTGCTCTGAATATCTTTTATATACCTACTTGCTGGTGAAGTAGGAAAATATCTTGGTTTAAGAGTCTGTCCTTACATTAAAAAGTCATTTATGCTTTAATCTGGGATGACCACTGATGGCAGCAGGAGTGGAATTAAGGCCCTAATTACAAGAATCCCATGCTGTGGCAGACACTGATTTTGCTTGCAAGCAAGTCTCTCAGAGATCATTTATGTTTTGAGTTAGCCTGCTTGGTGATTAAGGGCAGATTGGCCGAAGAAGGGACCAAGAAAGAGATCAGGCTGATGAGCTAAATCCATGAACTAGCACAGTTGATTAAAGCAAGGCCTTTAAGGACCTTTTTTTAATTTTTAATTTTGTGGAATTTACCGTGAGATGTTTCTATTCAACCATTATTATTTTTATGATTTTTTAATAAGTGCAAGCAATTTTACAAACTTGCTGATTTCTTTTCCGTTTGTCATCTCCCCTGTGTCTTCAGAAAGTTGATATTTTTATGGAGATGCAACAGTTTTTACTGTACATGTTGACACAGAAGGAGAAAAGCCCTTCTATTATATCCCAACACCATTATAGCTACAATATTTTAATACTGAAATGGATTATTACAGCATATTTCCTTCCTTAGAAAAGTCCCCTTCAAGGTGTTTCCTATATATTGCCAGACCTTAAGTTCCTATTGACATCAAAGGGGGAGCCTCTAGTCCAGACTTGTTTTTCATATTTTCATCCACATCTTTATTTCTCGCTGAACTGAAGCCAAAGAAACCTAAATCTATCCAACCAGCGCATAACTGGCAATTTTTATTTTTTTCCCCAAATAAACCTACATGGTTTTGTATTTGGAGTAGTAGAATAGAAAATCAGAATTAATGAATATGTCAGCCCTTCCTGACAGGTATGGAGGTTCATCTTCTCCTCATCCCCAGGCAGTGTATTTGTCTTTCTCAGAGTTTTGATGCTACTTTCAAATGTGCGGTGTCTGTTGTTGACAGTTATGATATCTCCAGTGTAACGTGATTCAGATGTTAGCAGACCTTGAATCCATCATGTGAAGTGACCATCAAGCAGCTGTTAGCTGCTGTTCCAAAACAAGATACCAATTCTTCCATCCTGGAGAGTAACCATCAAAGAAAGACAGAAAGCTACATCAGATTCGTTATTAAAATAACGCAGAGACCTCCCACACAGTAGAACTGGGCTGGGGTAAGGGAAATCAGGCCCAATTGATGTCTTTTGTTTTAATTGTTTTGGGAAGATCTGTTTAAGTCTCTCACTCTTGAAAAATACAGCTGGGGGGAAAGTAGACATTTTCCATCCAAAAATCACTAGGGATAAATGTCATCCTCTCACATGAATGGAATGAATGAAGAATATTGAAGGACTTTGTTTTACAGAATAATAACAGTTTTGTAGCAAGGATAATGTTTGGATGCAAGGTCTTTTGGGAAAAGTAGTAGTATTTATTATCCCAGATGTGATGAAAATAGATGGAATATGTCCATTTTTACCAGCTTTGTCAGCTGCAGATACTGAACACTGGACAGGATCTTGTCTAATTCTTGTGTCCTTTTTCCTATGTCTTGGAAATAGATTACTGTGAACTCTTGGTCTGTACATTTATGTTCTTGTGGTCCTCCTTGCACTTCTTATCCTAAATATGTAGATGGACAGATACAATCGTCCTTGAAAGTATGCATATGTCTAAGATAACCCGTTAGAGCAGTGTGTTTCAAATAAAATCTAATTTGACTGTATGTTAAACACATTTGCACGTATCCATTTTGAAACTTGTGTTGTGATCCTTGTCATTGCTATGTCACACCCAATCACAAGTGCCTGGAGAGGATGGATGCAGCAGTCATTCTGTCTTTGCTGGAAGATGGTGAAGTCCATCTCCATCGAATCTCAACAACCACTCTGCAAAATTTTCCTGAGTGCTACTTTTCTCTTGCAGTAGCCACAGACATCACACTTCCTCCAGCCAAGACCAAGAACTCATCAGAATTGGATGTATCCCGTGCCTGCTTGGTATTCATCAGGAGGATTTTCCTAGTTATCCCCAAAGCCTCAAAGACAGGTTTCCAGCATTAAATTTGAAGCACCTTAAGTAGAAGTGGGAAGGTTCCAAGCCCCATCACCTGTTCATGAGATGAGAGCAGAATTTACTGTTTAAATGTGTGCTTTCAACTCTCATTCTGAAGACAAAGGTAAATAAGAACTTTTGGGGCTGAAAAAGATGTTCAGCAGATTTATGAGAGTCCTCATGCTGTGTGCCTGCACAGAAATCCACAGTGAGGATTTTGCTGGCTACCCCCAAAGCTGCAGAGATGGACACGTCATCCTGCCCTGAGTGCTAGAAGACACATTTGGGGGGAAATTAGAAAGTCCTTTAAAAAGCAGAGGTTGTTTTCTTCTAGTTTACAACTTCTAATAAGTAAATATTCCTGATATTTTACTATCGCCTTGATAATAAATAGCCTACACTGTTTCTGGTTTGTACAATGTTATTCTCTTAAACGTCTATCACTTTATAAGCACACACAAGTTTATTACAGATTTTTCTCTCGCAATCCCCTCTAGTTAAAAAAATACAACAACTTTAATGCTACTGATAAGGCTATGTCCTTTTGGTTTGCTCTCACTCGAATAGTTCCTGCTACTTCGCCGTTTCCTCTACAGCATCCCAGCTGGTGACCCAGATTAGCTGGCTTTGTCCCAGGTTTATCTTGCTTTTGCCTCACTTGCTTAAAATATCCAGTTATGCTAAAGGCATTCTCTCTTCTACCAAATACCAAGAGTAGGGTTTTGCTGAGTAACTTTCTGGGGTTAGCCACATATATATTTTTTTTCCCCAGATTGGATCCAGAAGCCCTTTTAAGAATAATCCTTTCTATTTAAGCATGGGCAGCAAAAACTGAGGAGTAACCATCAGGGACACAACTGATGGGACTACACTCACGCGCACCACTTCACATATATTCAGTTCTGACGGAAAAAACAATGCATGGATCTGTCTCAGCTGAGTCACTGACTGAATCTATTCTAAAAGGTAAAGGCTTCCCTCAAAATCAAACGTTTCAGCATGAAAAACTTGTTAATGGCCTGTTAAATCTCTGTTAACCTATTAGCACTGTAAGAGGGTGCCCACCAGATTCTAAATCCCTGGGTCCAGGGATGGGGTAACACAGGCAGCCCGCTAGCACAGGTTGCTTGGGAGCTGTCAGGGACATGTAAGAAAAGAATTACCACTATCAATTTACTACTTCTTTTAGAGCCTTACGGCCACTGAGACAAAACCAACAAGGAATCTTGTGGAGGAGCCATTAAAAGGAGAAATAAAAGCTTACCAGGACTGGTTGAGACTCCTTGTAGTATGTCTGTGCAGGAAAAGTGTTTGGCTCTAATGTCCACAGTGCTTTAGAATATAAATAATGATATTAAGGAACCATTAGGCTTAATAGTTTGTGCCTGTCTCCTAGTGAGACCAAGGGAGAGCTGGTAATGATTTACACCCTACCATTGCAATGGGGACACTCTTCCTTTAATTTAGTAGATAGCTTCAAAACAAGCAGACTATTCCATTTCATGCTGAAGAGCAGACCCCCACATCAGTCCGTGGCATTTAGATCTTCTATTTGCACCTCTTCTTTCTGATCTCAAACATTTATATTCTGCCCTAGCCAGAGGTTCAACCTGCTCCTGCTGTTAGCTGCCATTAATGTTTCTCTGACCCCACCATTCTTCTTGTCACCTACTGGCCATTCACTTGCAGATGTTAATGGGAATCTTGGCTATGGGGGGGGAGAGAGGGGCTGATTTATCAGGTCATTAGGCTTCTCTTAGTGAAGATCCCTCAGCTACAGGCTCTGCTCTATTTAGCGAATTGTCTCCAGGCTTTTGGTCATACTGGTTTAAGGCAGGCAATATTTTAGGGAGAAGAGGCACATACCGAGCTAGGAGACAGCTCTAATTATGGCTATCAACATACAAAATCTTTCCTGAGGGTTTTATGATGGGGAGGAGAGGAGGAGGACCCATCAGCTACATATTGTCATAATCATGAGTTCCTTAGCTAGCTCATTTAGCCAATAAGTGGTCTTTGCTGTCCAGGGAACCTCAATAACAGTTAATATCTGCTTCTTATTTTTTTTTTCATTAACGTGCTCTATTTCTAGCATTTTATGATTTTTCTCCCCCTCAGTTATGAGTTGTATTTGCATCTCTGACTCGGGAATCTTCCATTTGCACCTCTCCTTTCGGATGTCAAACATTTATCTTCTGCCTTAACCAGAGATTGAGCTAGTTTCTGTTCAGATTTGGAAATGATTCATACATGCCTAGCGCATTGCAGACACAATAATGAAATACTTGTATTTTCCTCTTTATTTCTTGATGGATAGTATAAAGATACGATGTGCTTATTTACAGGCAAATATTTGCTGCAGTCAAACTTTTTGATGTTTGCTTTTCCTGCCCCGATCCCTCCCCTGTGTAGTATCTGCTGTTGTGAATACTGAATATGAGGGAAAAACTCGATATGATTCTCAGGAAGATCCTTAAGGATACAGAGGACTCTGACCTTGACCAGGTAAGAGTAAGATGAACCAGTTTTAATTAGGGCTTTGGCTTAACTTTGGCATCCTTCTTAAGGTGCTTTTCTTGGTCCAGGTGCCTGGTAAGTTGACAGCAGGATGTTAAGTTACTTTATCTAAAATATTTTTGCCCTCTTGAAGAAAAGCGCTTATTTTTCTTGAATAAAAATTATAGTAACTGCTGGACTTAAATGTTGCTAATGAAAGCTCCACCAGGTGAAGTGTTCTAGCCAGTGTCACAGGGCACAGAGAAGAAAGACTGAGCAACGTGCTATTTTCAGCAAATGATGTTGTCCTATCAACTTCTGTAGAGAAAAACAAGCCTGAAGCAAGTTTTTCTGAAGTTGAGACCAATTAATAAGAGATAGAGAACTAGCATTAAATTCACTGGAATGATAGGCACAGTCCCCAGCCATTAACATATTAAATGACTTTTATTGCAACTCTAATTTGGCCCCTAAGTGAGGGACTCACCTGGTGCACTAGTGTTTGTGGCTTGCCTCTAAAACAACTTATCTGAAGTTTATGTTTTTGTTTCTTTATATTTCTGCTATTTTTTGATTTTATTTATCTGAATTTTATTCTACAATTTTATTTCCTCTGCTGAGATGGTCACCTCCCTGGGAAAGGGCCACAAGTCTCTGTTCGCCATTTTATTTTGTTTGCCCTTAATTTGCTGTCCTTGAGCATTCGGTTTCATTAGTGAATTTGAAGTACATTATAATATGCTTAGATTTTTGTGCAGCCTTTAGAAATAGATTATGATTTTTGTACATGTGTGGACCACAGGATGAAAACCATTGCTACCTGTATTTGTAGTTTCATTGACTGTTTAATTGACAACTGGAAAGCAAATGTTAACAGAAAATCCACTAATTATCAATGATTATTGCAACAGAATTGAGTGCCTACTATTCTTTGGTAGGTTCCCAGCAGATAACTTTCAAACACTAGCAAGATGCAAGCAAATCCTGAGAAAGATGAAGAGCAGAGTTCTTCATCTGTGGTGTTTTGCATGGAATGATGGAGAAAGGAGATGAAGGTTGTTCAATGGGGTGGGGCACAATGTGCTTAAAAAACAATTATAACACGTGCTTCCTCCTTCTTTGCCCTTCTCCAGTGGTTTCCTTTAGAGGAAGTTAAAACATTTATTGCCTATGTTTAATTAATGGTGAAATCTACAGGATTTTAACATTTTAACCCTCCCAGTCACCAAATTCCTACAACGAATTAGCCACATACAGGGAGATACATTAAGGAATTAACTGCCCAAGCACTCTGGGAATTGATGGGAGCCAAACATTAGGTGTGTATGGGAGTTTGAGATCTACCTAATGATGACCTCAATACATGTATATGTGCGTGATTAAGCACATAAATACATTTGAAAATCTGGTATTCAGTGAGCAACTTCCAAATGTCACCATTAGTGAACAGAAAAACGAGTTTAGAAGCCATAGTAACAATATCTTATAGCTGTGGTGTTCTACAGAGAAAAGCTATAGTTTTGTAGACAAAGAGTTTATTTTGGGTAGTAGTAAAATTTTTATACTGGAGAAGCTCTTCAGTATGCCTTGCTCTAATAAAAAATACTGGCTTTATCAACAAACTTCTTCCTTTGGAAGTCATTGTTTCTGCCTATTTACCGTAATAATGAAAATATTTTTATTATTCTGCTTCTGTTCAGTCCTGTCCTGTCCTATCCTATCCTATCCTATCCTATCCTATCCTATCCTATCCTATCCTATCCTTATTATCCAATGTTAAACTGTGTTACCCATCAAAAAACTACTTGAAGAGGACATCTTCTGTATAGTTACAGATGTGAAAGCATTTATGTATCAACTTAGGACTTGGGACAGGACTCATTTTTTTTCCCCACACTGATGGGTTCTGACCCAGAAGACTACTTGAATCGCAGTGTACTCAGGAATTCTGAGTGGGGCTTCCCCTCTCCCACTGAATCCAAGTAGGAAGGAGTATAAGGGTTATGCATCAAGGAACACTAATTATAAATTTAATCCAAGTTTTAAGTCTCATTGATTCCATGTCGGAGTGGGAGCCGGACCCGGAGTAACGACGGAGTCTCAATATGAGTATGGTCGTTCTCCTTCATTGCAAGTTTTAACAGAGTTTATATAGGCAAACAGCAGATACAGGCACTAGCAGGTGTTCGCACGATTAGCTACTGGCTCTCATCCACCTTGCTTAAGTTTTCATAACTGATAGAAAGTTGCTTCCTGCACACAACACTACTCCCTTAGTTCCCAAGGATAGCTCTGCTTCACCAATCTTAAAGGCTAGAAAAGGTATGCGTACACTAAAATAAGCGGGATCAGGGGGAGGACAATGCCATCCTGAGGCCTGCTGCTAAGGTTGCAGGCCTGAGGCCAAGGCTTTGGGCCTACGGCTAAAGCCTCTCCCCTGATCCCGTGTCTAGAACTGGATTGTTCATCCCAATCAAGTCATGTCCTCTTGCAGACAGCCATTCCTCCACAATTCCGTTATGTTTAGAAATCTTTAATAAATTTCTTCTTTTTTGTATTGATGAAGGCACAAAATCTAAACTGAGCATAGTAAGGCTGTCAGCAAACTGGGCCTGAAAGGTAAAGAAAGAGAAAGAAGAAACTTTACTTGTGTGAAAGAATCCGTGGTAGGAGCAATTAACATGCCTTTTGATTTTTTTGCCTCCAAGCAGCCGTCAGAACTTGTAAGACAATTATATTCCTTCCCGCTGGTGATTTATATCTAGTCAACCATCCCTAATTAGTGCTTCCTGGAAAACACCAGTAGCCTTGTGCATATATACAGTTTTTCTGCCCCTGTCAGAAGGAGCACAGCAAAAACTGTACATCTTTGCAAGGAAGTCATTTCAGCCTCTGACTGATGCAAATTAAAGACAACAGGATTGATTCTGCTCCTAGACATAACTGTAAAGATCAAAAGACTCTTCAGAAACTTGTGCTGCCTGCCTTGAATAAATCCAGTACTGCCATTCTGGCCGCATTCACAAGGGAGACATTACACTGTCTAAGGCAAGGAAAGGTTTGGATGGAGATGTATCAGCTTTTTATCAGGCCATCTGAGATAGCTGGAGAGTAAAGACGAGGGGTTTGACACTTCTGCCTTTCTCTGGATCTGAGGAGCAGCAGACTTCAAACTAAGAATAATTGCTCCGAGTTTAAATCAAGTAGGTCAGTCAATGAGACATTTTGAAAGGAGAGATTGACTGCTGGTCCCCAATACAAGAAAGACATGGACCTGTTGGAGTGGGTCCAGAGGAGGACCATGAACATGATCAGAGGGCTGGAGCACCTCTCCTATAAAGACAGGCTGAAAAGAGTTGGGTTGTTCAGTCTGGAGAAGGCTCCAGGGAGGAACTTATAGCCCCTTCCAAGCTTACAGGAAAGCTGCAGAGGGACTTTTTATGAGGGAGGGTAGAGACAGGACAAGGGATACTGGTTTTAAACTGAAAGAGGGGAGATTTAGATTAGATATCAGGAAGAAATTCTTTACTGTGAGGGTGATGAGACACTGGCCCAGGTTGTCCAGAGAAGCTGTGGATGCCCCATCCCTGGAGGTGTTCAAGGCCAGGCTGGATGGGGCTTTGAGCAACCTGGTCTGTTGGGAGGTGTCCCTGCCCATGGCAGGGGAGTTAGAACAAGATGATTTTTAATGTTCCTTCCAACCCAACCATTCTACAATTCTATGATTCTACAATATTTGAGGGGCAAAGGGATGTCACCCAAGGGAGACTTTGAGAGAAAGGAGACAAAGACAGCTAAATAATTGTCATCTCTATAAAGACACTGCTGTATCCTTTCTTCTGTGAAAGGTAAGCAAGTCCAGTTCCATAAAGGGTTTAACTCTGATAGATATCAGGGGGAATATAAATTGTTTGTAGTCATGTGGGTGATACCCATGATTAATTTCAAGGATGTGATCGTGAGGACTACTACTGTGCTTTAGCCATTTGGCAAAGTGAAGTTACCCAAGGGACAGCTCCAAAATAGGACCTGAGCAGCAGCTCGGTGCCTGTGTTTAAAACTGCCACCCTGAAAAAAACCTGCACATCTGCCACTTAACCTTAATCTACTTTTTGATGCTGAAACACCTCAGGCACCTGCATTTATGGGCTGTCTATCTCTGAACATTTAAGTCTTGACAGTGTTGAGGAGAATAGCATCTGTCTTAGACCACTCTTTTACTCCTGACAGGGTTAATCTGATAAGAACTTGCCGGAAACACATATCAGATACTTCCCAGTTTATCCCTCGTGTGAAATGGTGTCTCAGTTTCAAGTTCTTCTAAAATAGGGCTGTAACTACACAAATATCCCTTTTTTTCCCCTCAATATGACAGAGTCCATATGACCATGGTGTGGTTGGTTCCCTTTGTGAATCTTCTTTCCCATCACTGTAGCAAAAGCTGCAGCCTGAGGGTATGAGCTGAAGATGCTTGTGTTGTTTGCTATGCAAATCCCTTTTATTTTTCTCCAGTAGGTAGAACACCAGTATATTCCTGTGTGGCTCTGCTACTCTACACGAGCCTGGAGTGAAGTTTTCAAAGTGCCTTAACGTATGCCAAAAGTTTCAGCTCAGATGTATCTTGGGGTACAGCCCTGTAACTTGTGGTTCCTCTGCTTTTTGTTTGACCGCATTTGGTCTGTTAGGCCATAAGGCTAAATCCTGAATAAGATGTTTCTTTCTTCTTTTAATAACTTTTTGACTCTGTGTGTCTTTCAAGGCACTCTCCCTGTTTGCCTAAAATATTTTTCTCCCTAAACAATGGGGCTAATGAAACAATGGTGCCAATTAAGAAATGAAGCTAATTATCATGATTCTGTATCTTACCCCTAACTATCTACAGCTGCAGTAATACTTATTTCTCCTCATAAATAACAGCTGATCTCCCAGTGATGC
Organism: Gallinago undulata; assembly: GCA_026546715.1. Classification (NCBI taxonomy): domain Eukaryota; kingdom Metazoa; phylum Chordata; class Aves; order Charadriiformes; family Scolopacidae; genus Gallinago; species Gallinago undulata. Next base: position 3,332,339 of record JAOTQQ010000012.1, on the reverse strand, counting down.
TCTGTTTCTTATGCTGCAAAGGGTGGGTTTGAGTCTCTGTTCTTTACTGAGATTTTATTCTTATATCTAAGACTACAGTAAGATTTATAAATGTTCACTAAGCAGATTTAGCAGTGTTTGAGAAGTGGTAGTGTATTATTACAGGTGATACTGTAATACTCATATTATGAGTATACTCATAAGAGTATGGTTTGTAATAATTTTTGGTCTAAAACATGTGTTTCAACTTTTATATTTTCTGTCTAATGTAATCTGTACATAGTTCTTTTACATGTTGATTGAGACATGTAGAAGCTGATACGGTTCCAAAAAGTTCTTGGCAAGGATGTTATTGATTTCCACTACCAATTCAGTAAGGAATTGTAGGGTTTCAGTCCTGCTTATAGAACAAGACTTCTAAATACAGCTGGTACAACTACTGGCATTACAACAGTACAGTTATTATTTTTTTTCTTCTGGAAGTTGACAGAAATCTTATGTTGTTGGATCTCTTTGGCACCATAAGTGAACCTACAGACTGTCCCAGAGGAGGCTGCTGTTGGTGAAGATGAATTGAATGAACTTGACAGTACAAAAGGCTCAGAAGGCTGAGTGCAGCTCTTGTTCTTGAGGGACTTAGTTTATTGCTATCTATGCTGTTCCCTACTCCCTCCACTGGAGCTAACAGCCTCAAGACTTTCTTATCTTACTACACCCCCACAAGTGTCAAACGCTTTTCTTTTGAAGCAACCAGTTAGCATGGTTAAATTGCACAATTTTACTCTTCTCAGCATCTATTGGGCCTGAAATGTGTTACTTCTGTTTTAGATCCACTGTGCTTTCCAAAAAGGAAGGAAACGTAAGTTGTCGGACCTTTAGGCCTGGCTTTTTAAGCAAGATTTGCTTGTTTATTCCTTTCATGAACTTTTTAATGTTACAAAGCAGAAGTTGCATGTCCTTTTTCTATTATATTCTATTGTTTTGTCTTTCATTTTAATATTGCTACTGATATTGGCATTTATCCAAGTATTCTAAACTCCGTTTGATCTTGCTAGATTGATTTTTCTATTTACTGAAAGTAACACTAGGAAAATATTTGCATTGCTTCAATGGATCTGTAGGGGCATTCTGGAATATCCATACAATCTTTATACCAGCATTTTTATATCAGTCTTTATATCAGCATTGTCAGTTCTTCTTATCTAATTCTGACACTTCAATGACCCCATTATTGAGAGATCTGAGCACTTCAGTCTTTTTATCTTGACAGCTCTCTTAAGAGATAGGGACATAATATAGTCTCTCTTTTACAGTTGACTGAAACCCATGAGGTAAAGTCTGGATTCATTAATTTTTTTTCAGCAATGTTCAACCTTCTGTGTTTCTCTGACTCAGCTATTCCCTTATTTAGGGACCGCAGTCCAATTAAGAAGCAGATTCTTAAAGGTAAGTATTTACAAAAGATAAAGCAGCAAAGCATTTACATGGTATTTATTGGAAATAAGGCTCTAAATCCTGTTGTGTTTGGCTTGTTTGGGTTTTTTTTTGTTTGTTTGTCTGTTGGCTTTTTCTTTTTTTAAGTATTTGGGAAAGAAGATTTAAGCATTTTGATGACCCAGGGCTTACCCGTGAAGAAGCACTCTATACTCTCTTAACCTGCTCCCAGGTGGATTGCACAGAATAATGTTGGTGATTCCATTAAAATCAAATGAATCATAACTTTAGGACTAACCATTGTCCCAGCCTCTACTCACATGTACTTATTAAATTGCCCTGGATGAGGAAGTTTAGACACTGCACCAACATGGTACAACTGCCCCACTTCAGAAACAGGGAACATCAAGATACATATCAAGCTCTCCTAGTTCCCAGATCATGTCACCAGGAGGAGTTTTTCTGGCCACAACTACTTGCTTCCTTCTTTAGAAAGTTGGATGGGCTGGAGAAACTTTCACTGCTGCCCTTATGCCTCCAGGTCTGAGTTCTCATGCAAAGAAGTAATGAAGTTTTGAAACATGGTCTAGTCCCAGTCATTTCTGCTTTTCAGCTTGTAGGTTTTCTCATTTCCTCCACACAGAAGACAAGAGCCATCTCTTCTATAGGAATCCTGTTGGCAAGTTTGTACCACAGGCTTTTGAAGACCATTACTCTCCTTTGCAGTTGGTGGGGCCACGAGGACGAAAATACAAGAGCATTCATTTAAAAAAGCAGTAATAAAGTTGAACTTCTGTTGAACTTAATGTCATGCTAGGGTCAAGGAAAAAGGTAGCTTTTGCACCAAGTGCTTATGTCTCACTTGCTTATTTAGAATCTAGGTTTTTATTCTACGCTGATTCTTGAGGGTACCTCCAGTTTTGATGGAGAACTCCAGGGAGTGATTGATCATAGGTAAGAAGGCTCAAAAAAAAAGGTAAGTGAATGTCTCCCTACCTTGATTCTAGAAAACTAGCTTAGCCAGTTTAGGTGACATCCTAAATCCTGCCCCAAGGAAAAAAAAAAAAAAAGAAATAAATATTGTACACAGACATCCACATTAATTAACACAGCTCATAATGGTAGCAGTGTTGACCTTTTTATCTCAACTGCTGCTGAAACTTCAATTTTTGTTCCACAAAAATGAAGCAAAACTATCAGAACACCTGAAACAAAGTAATTGAATTTCCTCTCCTGAATAAACACGCTATTTAAAAAAAAATAAAAATAACTGTTTTGACTTGTTCTCCTAAAGTGTAATTTTGTAGAAAGCACCAATGAAGGGAATGAGAAACATGGCTCAGAAGAAAACATTCATTATTATTTCTATTTTGAGACATGGATATTGAACACTCTGCTCTGTGCCATGTTACTCAGGAGCAACCTTGGCTGCTCAGTCCCTTGATAAAACAAGATCAGGGTCCACCAGCTACGTCTGACTGCTTCACTGAAACAGTAGTTATTAATGATTTAAAGCTGTTTACTCTTGCCCTGGCTGTGATCAGTACACATTTTATCTGAAGTCTTGCCTCAACTACTGTCTTTAGGCTGCAAACTTTTGCTGTAAGAAAAATAGTTTACTGTAAGTTTGCAGCACTTGCACAGTGAACTTCAAGTATAGAGGCCTTCTATAAATCATCATCATCGTGGCACTAATAACGGAGATTTGATTGGATCTTTTATTCCTGATAAGAAACTTTGTTTTCTACATGTACTTTAACCCAACCTTGTAATTTTGAGAAAATTGAGACTATGCAGCTGCTGGAGCTGACAGTGTCTGACAAATACTTTTTCTTCAGGGTTATGTCAATTATGTTGTTACAGAACATGCTGAGCCTGGATCCATCCTGTCTCTTTTTTTTTTTTTTTTTTTTGGCACGTCACTAGGAATTGTCATTTGCGATGATGGATAAAATAGTTACATTTAGACAGCAATTTCTTTAGAAAGTTGTCCTTTCTGGAGAAAGATCAGTGTTTAATTGCAGGTTGGAACCATTGTAACTTTTTTTTATTAACAATCTGGTACTTGAATAAACTTGCCTCAACATCTATGAATATTTGGGTATCAGCACCAAATAAAGATGAAGAAAGCTGCAATATCCTTTTATCATCATGAAGCTATTTAGGAGCTCTTCTAGCTTTTTGTTCCCCCGCACCCAGGCTTTGTGATTTCCAGTCTGAATTTCTGTAACTGATATTATTCTGAGATAAAGGCACAGAGCTTGATTCAATGCCTTATGATTTAATTGAGCTTCCTGCGTTTCCTATTGGGTGTAGGATCAGAAACATCCTGTAAGTTTTTAAATAACATCACAGTTTCTGCCTAGCAAAGTATCTGGAGCCAGCAATGAGCCCAAATGCTGACAGGTTTGGTTACCCATGAAGCTGAATTGTTATTATGGTTTCTGGCATGGTTTTGGCCATTCATTGGAAATAATTTCTAGATTTGTTCACGTTAATTAACACAAGCCATTGGTTTTATTTTCAAGAAGCAGTTTGGATGAGGCCATGTGTCCAGCTGTGAGCCATGTTGTGCCAGCATGTTAAGGGAGAACAGTCCTTGTCCCATTTTAGACAGAATACAGATTGATCCCCATAGTATAAAATACAGTAGCTCAGCACAGTCTCAACAGATCTCAAGGAAAGACAAGAAACTTTAGGACTGAGGTTAAATGCCTAAGGGGCAGGATTCCTTTCTCCTGTCTTTTGACACTTATAAGTATCTCTACTGAGGCAAGTCTGAAACGAGCACTTTCAGGCCATGCTCTGCTTGACCTATTTTAGAACCCTACACTAGGATGAAAGAAACCACACATGCAAAGCTTTATGGCTCAGACATAATAGTTGGAAGAGACCCACCAGAGATGTTGTAGTGTTGTGTCTAACTCCCTACTGGGGATCTGTCATTGGTTGGATGACACCAATTATACCCAAAAAGTTTGTTTCCCAACACTACATGGGAAAATATCTACAATTAATAACTCAGCTGTTCCACCTGGGAAACTCACAGTCAGCAGAAAGAAATTAGTCTTTCCAGAATGATTCATCATGTCTTTTTAGATGTGTATGGTAAAGTGAATTGTGCCACAGGCTTCACTGGTGGTGTTGATTAGATCTCCCATGAAGAGAGCCCAGGCTCAAAAATTAACATTATATCTATATAAGCATTTGTGTTCAGTCAAATGTTTTTACCTTTTAATCCTTCATATCTATCAAAAAGTAGAACATACATGTGGAAAGGAAGATGTTGCTGTTTCAGTGTTCATGGCCGTGCTGATTCAGTCACATCTGAATTCAGGGAACACAATTTTAGTTTGTTTCACTCAGAATTTGAGTCTAGTTTTACCTCACAGTTGAATGCTATGATTACTAGGCTGTAGGATATTCTTGAGGATGAGCTTTGGAAGAGAAAAATCCAGCTTGCATCTTGAAAGCTATCTTTACAAAAACATTTTTTTGGTATATGCATAGTCCCAGGTAAGTCTGCCTCTACCAAAAAAGATGTCTGTGAAGGGGACTGGGGGGAAACGACACCCTAATTATCTTGTTCAGTAGTCATTTTCACAAAGTTCCTAATACAGATATTCTGATTATTTGTCCATTAATTAATGCAAGTATGTATTTGGGAGCAGTAGGTAACAAAAAATCTTGTAGTTGATCCATTCAGGATTTTTATTTTACTTGAGTCTTGGAAATGACTCAGCCTATGGGTTATTAGGGAGCTTGATGTTTATTTTTTTATAGCACAGAACTAATGAATGTTTGTGAAGAGTAAATATCCTCATCTGAGTTTATCAGTTTCATACTTGCAGCTTTCTTTCAGACCACTTTGCAACATCTTACCCTGGTTCATCTATGGAAAATTCCAGTGAAGTCTAAATGACCGATAGAAACACACAGTTACATCTGTTGATATTTGTTTAGCTGATGTTTGCTCTGTAGAAAACTTAGACCCAGACTTTTATTAAGTACAAATCAGCATATCTCCATTTCATTCTTACTTCTCTTTGCAAAATGATATGATGACTGAATCTGGTCTAGCGTTAATCAGTTCTTTCCCACATCAGGTACTGCTTAAACCAGTGTTCTTGTAGCATCACTGGGACAACCAGGCCGCATTTATATCTGGAATGCTTGCTTAACAGAAGTTTTCCTATGTCTATTCATAGTGATATTTTATATATTTAAAGAAATAAAATCATTTTTGGAAAAATCTGTCACAGGAGAAGAGATTTGTCTGTGTTTCCTTGGAAAGCCAAATTAATTCCTACAAAGGTGACAGATGGTGATAAAAAATCTGTTTATTCCTTAAGCACCTTTGAAAATGTTGCTTTCCTAGGTCTCAGGCAATGACTGCCCAATTAACTAGCTGAAACCTCACATTAATCCCTCTAAGTAATTTAATCGGTAGCAAGGAGACTTTTTGGATGATCCAAACAAGCTTGGTAACCAGTAATTCAGTGCTGTAGAACAGAAAGACAAGGGGCCAGAGCATATAAGACATGTTTTGTTCCTTACCAAGCTTACAGCCTAATTTTTCTGATCAGAGTAAGGTGTGGGAATCCGTCTGTTTCCAGTTTCTGCATTTAAGTGAGTACTGGATATTAGAAACTTAAGAATTACATGTTTCCATGTATCTGGAGCTAGAAAGTTTTCCCAGACACAATGATGACAATAATCTCAAAGAAAAGATGCATGGCTCCACCTGCCTTTACCTCCTCATACTTGTCCTTACAGGCTGCTGACTATAACCGCTGCCACCGTACTGCCCAGAGCAAAAAGGAAATAGAATTTAGTGAGACAGCCCAAGGAGTCCACAGCTCTGCCTAAGTCAATGTGGCCAAATGGCTGTAAGCTATAATTAGCTCTGTCTCCCAGAAGTCCTCAGAGTCTGAGGCCATAATACACCACATACCAGGGAACCCCAACCAGCAGTCATTTTTCTTAGGAATTGAAGGTTTGCTCTATAGCTATTAAAGTCATCTGCCCATTTGAGGGAAAAGTGGCTTAAAAGCCCATTAGAGAGGGTGTCAGGACTCTTGGCTCCTTTGGCCATGTGTTTGTAGGGTGTCAAATGAACCATTTCCATTCTGCTATACAATCAACCTGGAGAGAAAAAAGTCCATTAGGGATAAACTACCTCCTGATTTCTCCCAACTGCCCCATGATAGAAACAAACTTGGAAATTGCTTCACATTAAAGCCAGATAGCTAGAGTCAGTGCTGCCAGGGAAAAGACAGCATCATTTTCGAAACAATGAAACCCCCTCACTTTTGGGATGTGGGAATGAAGCTGTGTAGGCAATTTAATCCTTGCAGAGCTCTTACTTTATCAGCCTACACACTATCATCCCTTTCACTGCTGGCTGGAACCCTGCATTATAGACTTGTCACTCCAGCAAGGACCTGGAGGGATTATATTAACTCTTGGGCTGCTGCCAGGCTTCCCACTGCAGAACTCCCACTGACCTAGCAAAACATGCCTGGGTTGGGTATTCTGCTTCATTCTGTGGTTATAAAGTCAGGCTCTACCTTCGCTAAAGACACTGTCTATGTCCAGTAGTCCCGTATGTAACCTTTCTTTTGGGAAAGCAGCAGCAGGGATTGGATCCCAATTTAAAATACAGGTTCTAGCCCTCACACCCTGACCTCAGAAGATTATTTTCTAATTCTTGCAGCAACCTGAACTCACAGTTTAGGGTTTTATAACTTGCTGAATGGTAAGAACTTAAGTTGCATGGATGTCTTGGTGTTGTTCGTTTCCATAAGCTTTGTACACTGCCCAGCTGTCCCTGTTGGCCATGCCTCACATTGCTCCTTACTCCCACTTACCTCTATTTCATGCCATTTCCTTTTTCTGCTCTACGCCTCTTAGATAGACCTCTCTCTGTGGTTGTGATAGCTAATCTAAATTCAGAAACTTTGCTAATCTTTGATATTTCAGGTAATAGAAAAATTAAACCATCTCCTAGGTCACAGGAAACTCTTACACCACTTTTTCCTGTCCTATTTATCTTGAAAAAGCTTCTCAGACAAATTCATCAGTTTTCATTCTATATTTTTTTTATTTGTACAGTCAGCAAAAAAACCTACAGACAGTTTTTGCACCTCCAGATGGACAGAATGGAGGTCTTTTCCTGGGGTATTATTTTATTCCATATTCGGTCATATTTCCAAACTAGTTCCCTACTAGTGCAAATCAATACAGTCACTCCAATAAACAGGACTCCAGATATGTGTCAGTTAAGGATGTGACTACTTTTCCTCTAAGCCTTTACATTTCTGTCCCCTCTCGTTATGCCAATTTAAATCAGTGCCAATCTATTGGTGTTAATGGAGTTGTTTCTGATTTATAATGTTGTGACACTAAAATCAAACTGAAAACCCATAAAACTTTTAATTAAATAATTTTAACATGCAGTAATCAATGTAACCTACTTTTATGCGAATTATCTTACTTAGAGAAATAGATCACCATGAATTAATTCTGTATTTCTTCAAAATAAAAATGATTGCAAGCTATTTACTGTGTGTTCACGACACTGAAGGATTCTACAACATTTCTGTATAGTCCTTATCTGTTACTGTTGCTTTTATTCAGATTTTTGTACTTTTCACAATTTACAATAATTTATCAAAAATAATGTCACTGACCTGAGTAATTCAAACTGCATGTTTTGTTTTCCTTAGCATTAACCTTTAAGCCTCACTCTCCCATTTTTGGCACCCTCTCTAAGACAACAGAGGTCCCTGATTGAAAATTTTTGAAGAGAATAGTAAGTATTTGGGATCAAATGGAGCAAGACAAGAAATGGTGTGTGGACTTTGTTCTTCTTGATATCCCTCTAATCTTTTGTCAGACAAGCTCCATCCAATTCATAGAGGGCAATAAGGACTGCCTCCGGACTGGGCCTCTTTAACTGGTCCCAAATGGATGAGTATGTCCACTGAAGTTTGGCTGATTCAGGATGTACTGCTGTGAGGCATTTGTGAAGCTTCAGCACCCCATAGGGTGGTGGTTGCCATCATCCAGGCTTCCCAGATATGCACATTCGGTGTCGCGTTGCACGGATTATACATCTGACCTCCATTGGCCCTCAATGAAGTTTCTGAAGTGGGTCACAAGAGTAAATCAGATGAATTCAGCTAATTGGTAAATATTAACCTCAAAGTTGATTCTTTTTCAATGTTTAATTTCACACACACCCACACACACACCCACACACCCTTTTCCTCATTGAGACCCTAAAATTGTTCTGCCTTAGCCAGTGAAACAAAAACATTCACGTTGAGCAAGTAAAAATACTGTAATAGTGGAGCTCAGAAAAATGTGCATTATTAAATTACCACAATCAGAAATGATCTCAAAGTCCCAGTAAAGGCATGAATCCCTACCTCTTCTTCACAGCTACTGTTACACTTGATGCTTTAATTTCCCCCCTGAAAGGACAGAAGCTTCCAAGTCACCTTGCCATATGTGAATTGTTGTTGTTAGGATGACTGCTGCAATTTTGCTCTGTTAATTCAACTTCCCAATTCCCAGCTGTAATTTTTGTTATTGCTGTAATCCTTTTCACCAGTAGACAATGCACTTTTATTTTCCTCCTGCCCTGCTTGAGTGGACAGTGGGAAAATGTCAATAGTTGTTCTGGAGAGCCTTCTCAGACATGACATTTCATAAATATCACTGAAGAATGTCACCTTTCTAATGTTGTTGCAATAATTAGTTTAATACTAATAATATTTTTGCTTATCATAGGAAAAGAGAAGCAGAAGACCTTAAGGCAGTAATCCAAAAAGAACTCTGCTTTACCATGCTAGAGGGATCTAAACCTACCAGACACATTGATTGACTCTAAAATGTCCTGTGTATCAAGGATTCTGCTCCCAGGTGAAGCTCCCGGTGCTCACATCACTCCTACCTGTGTACAGGGGGGTTCCAAAGCTACTTGTCCCTGTGCTTTGACTGCAGCAATAACCCAAAGTCCTTGTTATGCATAAAGCATATCTAAAACAGATCTTTTAAAACTGGACTGCCTGCAAAGTAATTTATAGCAGTTTTATTTTAAAATGCGCTCAGGCTAGCATATGTGCCTGCAGCTTAATGGCTAGCAGAAATGATTAGGAATTGGAAAGATAAAAGCTCAAGTCTCTCCTCACTCTGAGAGACAGATTTATGCCATGCTTATGCTACTTTTAAGGGAGAGCCTTTCCTCACCTGTGGAGACAGTGTCTCGCTCATGCTACATTTTAGCAAAGGTAAAGGAGCCTTTCAAATGTGGCAGCATCACTCACTGACAGCTGAAGGATTTTCTACAAAGTAGGTGGTGTTTGATTATGAGAAAAAAAAGGCTCATTTGCACAAACACAGAGGAACCAAAATAACTGAGCCTCAGCTGCTCCCAGGGTTGTCCCAGGACAGCCTTGGACTCATGGGCTGGGAGGGAGACCCATCACTGTAAATTAATGGGGGAGGACCCTGGATTACCCTACAGACTGAGAGGGGGTTTACTTCTTTGGGGTATGGGACTCAGGAAGGGGTGTAGGAGAAAAGCATCCTGATATGGTACAAAACTTATTATAAGATGGTTAGGAGAAGGAGCAAGGCATGAAAAGGTGGGGATTGAGGTGACTGGAGGGGAACCACTCACAGGGAAATAGATAAGGGGATAAAAGGGGCCACTCCCATGAAAGCAGTGGATGGTCACTATCCACTGTGCTTGATTACTGTAGTCTGTTCTGTCTCCTCATTAAACTCCATTTTCCTGGTGAGAGGCTCCCTAATCCCTGTGCATATTTGTCTGTGCAACTCTGAGTACAGCAATCAGAGTCACTATGGGTTGGAGGGTCTCTGTGTCTAAGGTGCCAGAAACTGGAGAGACCAGAATGTGGATGTGTATCTCTGTGTGGGGACTACTGAACATCAAGCCAGACTAGCCTGTGAGAGAGATAGATGGCTTGGGAGCCAGGTATTGGGATGGAAAGAAGTCTGGGCCAAATACTGGAGAATGAGGCTGGTGAGTTGACTGCTGGAGGGATGAGGGCATCCAAATCATCTACTGGGGTTTGAGGGTCATCTGAGCCCACCTGCATGTATGTGTCTGAGTGTGAGGAAACTAGAAGATCCAGGGCGAGATACTAGGTAGACTGAGTGTCTAAGACCAGTTACTGAAGGGTTCTATAGTGTCTGCTTGTGCATGCAAAGGTGTCCAACAACTGGAGCACATCCGTAGGCTTTGAGGGCTTGTATACTCGAGTGCCGGCAGCTGGGCAGTCCAAGGATTCAGAGCTTGGTTTTGGATAGACTGAATGTCTAAGGACAGTTGTTGGAAGGACCTATAGTCCATATAAGTATGTATTTCCCACTAACTTCACCTTGATCAGCAAGAGAGGGGAAGACCATGAGACTATGGGTACTGTTTGTGCTTGTGTGAGGGCTTTATTGATCTTTATGGATTCCATGTGGTTTATATGTGCATCTATTTGAAATCCACACCCACCTTTCCTACTAGCTGGACCTGGGGTCACGGAGCTGAAGCTTCACATCTATGAGCTGCCAGATTTATCAGCTTCCTGGCAGGTGATACAGCTGCAGTCAGTTTATTTCTGGAGTGGTCAACAGGAGTTTGTTACATGGTGAGGTATAGCAGGCAGAAAGAAGTTATAAGTTGGAGCAGAATATAAAATTTGAAGAATATGAATACTGAAAGAAGCAAAAATGTAAATGAATCCTTAATATGTTCTTTTACCTTTCTTCTGTGCCACCTGGTACTATTTTCCTTGGGAAAACACTCATAAAATTCATGTTCCAATAAATAACAAAAGGTCATTTCATAATTATTATGATCATTTTCATTAAACAGCCTCCATCTAAACAACCCTGGTGTGATTGCTCTAAAATGAATTATCTTTTCTAAATTAGTTCTGCCAAAAGCTAAATAGACTCATGTGAAACTAGAATGAAAATTAATATTAGAAGAGATTTTGTATGGTTTGAATACTGTTGTGATCAGCAATTTTGGGACAATGTGTCCCATTTGGACAGGTAATATAATTGTAAATACAAGTTGTACTAACAAAGCTAAACAACTGGTAGTCCAGGGAAGCATTTCTCAATCATCTTCTCAAATCAACACATAG
>JAOTQQ010000012.1:3308409-3320648 GCA_026546715.1 Gallinago undulata | reverse complement strand
CAAGTTGTACTAACAAAGCTAAACAACTGGTAGTCCAGGGAAGCATTTCTCAATCATCTTCTCAAATCAACACATAGTGCTGATCTGCATTACTTTGAACTTTACTGAGAGAGGGGGAAGAAAAGCTGCACAAGTGGCAAACTCCTGGATGAGAGTATCCTTGCACAATGCAGCAAATTTCACATGGTGCAGAATGCAAGAGGCAATAAGTCTATAAACCATATGGGAACTACAGACCAGGAACTGTGATGAAAGCCTTGTTATTGTTATTACTCTTTTTAGCAGTAAGAGATCACAGACATTTACAATTTGAGCTAGAGGAAACATTTACAGACTTAGGCACAGTAAATGTAGTTTATTCCCTGTGTTTCAGAAGTAATTTTCCTTCACACATGCACTCCTCGAAACTACTTATATTGCTATAAGGTGAATAATGCATTTATAAACTGGTGAGCTGAGGCATAAAAACCTAGTCTGCAGTTTCCAAAACAATATTTCTACTAGTGGATTCAGCACATGTTTTAAAACAAATTCCCCATAAATCATTCTGTTCAGCAGGGGATTGCCATGTAAACTCTGGGGTTTAGCAATACTTGTGGAAAGTATCAACAAAGTTTAAGACCCAGATTACTCATATTGGCGTCAGCAGTTTTCATCAAAGCTTCCTTCTTCAGATTTTGAAGACTATAGCACTAATCATCAACGTACGTCAAGCCAGTTATTCTGTTGCCACCTTCTTGTAGGAAGAATAAAATAAAATAATAAAATTAAAAAAGATTCTCTATGGTAAGAAAGCCAATACAAAGTACTAGCAGTGCCACGATCCCTGGGGAAGATCAAGATAAACTGTGCGAGGCAATCCTTTGCTTAAACCTTTGATGTCTCTGCTCTAGCAGGGAGACCAAAGATATCACATTGACATTCATGGGCTTTTTGTATGTAAGAAGGGAAGAATGAAATTAATCTGAAGGATGTCTGAGAGGTGTCTTGGGAGGCAGATCTCTGTGCTGAAGATAGGCTTTAAAAAAACCCCAAAAGTTTGTGTCAAAACAAGCTTTAAACGTTACTTAATAGTAAATTGATGAATACTTCCCTAGCAATTGGCATGTCCAAGTCACAGCAATGTCAATACTCTACCTACAACCAGACTGAGTTAGGTGACCCTTCTGTTCCAGCTTTGGAGTTTTATTGAAATTAGTTATCTTGAGAGCTAAACAGCAGGGAAGACCAGCTTTTTGGATCCATGGTGGTGAAATGCACTGATCACAGAAGCTGGGTATATCTCATACAGTTGAGCTTTACTACTCAGTACAGATCTTGTTTGGAAATTACTCTGGGTCTCTGCTGGGCTGGTCTCTGCTTCACCCTACATTCTTCAGTAATGCGCTAGGAAGGAGCAATGCAAATACAGGCTGCTTTCTCCTCCTGCAATACATTACCAAATCATTTTACTTCATATCTGTGATCCTATTATGCACTTTTCAAAGGAGAATGGTTGAAAAATCAAGTGAATTTGAGTCAGGTTCAAAGAGTCAAGCATAAGTTGATTAAATCTAGGAGTTTCAAAGGACCCTAGAATACAACTGCTTTGGTATTTCAGTGGGACTTTGAGAGACTGAAATTTCCAGATCCTATAAAAGAGCAAAGATATGGTCCATTACACCTTCTGCACTTCAGTAAACATTAGAATAATCTGCTGTGTTATTTAATGTTGAGAAATGTAATAGCACTATTGCCATTGTCTGCAGAACTATTCACTATAATATGGGTATTTTTGTTGAGAAAATTCTTTCACTAATTTATTTGTTTTAAGGTGTAGATGAGGATGCTGTTTATACCCTAAAAGAAAGGAAGGTAAACAGGATGGCAGTTGAATTATATTAGATATTCCTGCAGCCAGATAGATCTCTAGTCCTCTGAGCCTTCAGTTTTTGAAAGAATTTTACCAGGTCTGGAGATGAAAGAGAATGAAGCCTGTTAAAATGGTGCATGCTTCACAACAATATTTAATTAGCATGAAGATGCACACTTTGTATTCTACAGTTTCATGCATGTTACCATTTCTTATTCGCTTTAATTGATACTATATCATCCATAAGTTAGAATATCAAATTTTTATACTATAATACTATATGTAATACTTAATCTCTGTACTGTTAAATCTCTCAAAATCAAATCAATTTCTAGCAAACCGTATAAAACCAGTTAGGGATGCATGCACTTGTAGGTTTGTTGGGGTTTTTTTGCCTAGAAACACACAGGGGCAGCAAGATTTCTTTTGAATCTTATAACACAGCAAAGAAAGAATGAAAATATTAATAACACATGAAATTTATATTCCAATATTCATTTTCAAAGCATTTGGCAAGTGTTACAGCTAATTAAATTCATAATAATGCTGTGGAGTCAAGGAGTAAATATTTTCATGCTGAGAACATCTGAGGGTATATGAAGACAAGATTAGGGGAAAGCTGCTGGCAGAGGGCAGACCTCCAAGCCTGAACTGGCAGCACTACCATGTCCCTCTTTGTCCCAGAAGTAAAAGAGAAACAAAAGTCAGGAAAACTATTTCACAGTTCAGTGTATAGCGCCCAGTTAGCTCATCAGAACTGTGTGGTAGTAGTTGAAACTACCCCTGTAGAAAATGAAAACTTTGGAGTTCACATATCAAGGGGAGCAAAGCTTGTTTAAGCTCTTGGGTAAATCAAGTTTGCCAAGGTAAATTCACTGTATCCACTCTTAATCTTCTCTGACCACCAGCCCATCCTCTTCTTTTAAACTTTGCCTCACACACATTGAAAAGTGATGCTGTTGGGTTAGTATGTTCTGAGGTTGTTGCTGAGATTAATTCCTTTGTTATGGTCTAAGGTGGTAGCATTGATTTAGCAGAGTGATACGTGAAATATACTACAGTCTTCTGAAAGAATCAATTCTACTTAAAATTGATCTGAAATAAAAACTCCCAGATCTGATACAAGCCAAATCTTCGTGCCAGAACCTTTTAGTTCTCTCAAAGGACATGCAATGAAAGCCTAAAGCTTCATGTGAGGAGTTTCATGATTTTTTCATGCCACAGAATTGGAGTACCTTATGTCTGCCAGCACATATATCAACACTCCCATGACAGAGCCGACCCACAGGCACACGGAGATGATGGCACTTCCATATAGGGCTTTAGATGGAATCAGGACACCAGCCCCCTCTGAACTTACAGTATTTGAAGCATTTGAACTCATATCTCTGTAGAGGTTCAGAACCACCCTTGTTTTTGTGGCCTTGAGCAAGCCAATACTCACTTATACTGTGGTGGCAGTTTTGGTCCTTTTCTTACATGGAACAACCTGACGGGCACTTCTGGTGACAGGAAGCTGGACTCTCTCTGTAAACATTAATATCTTCATTAGTATGATGCACACTGGAGTCCCATTGTGGTTGATGTACGCTACTTCAGAAGTTGGTGCATCACAGGAAGAGATTTAAAAAAACCCTATCCACTCTATACACAAACCACAGATCCTTTTGCTATCACTGGGAAGGCTAGTGCCTAGGGATGGAAGATGGGACAGAGGACACCTCCTTTCCCTGTACTGTTTTGCCAGCGGCTTGTTGGACAGTTGGGACAGGACACATTGTGTGTTTCTCTCTCTACCTACCTCACGTGTTTCACATGGAAACTTTTTTGGACAGTGATACATGACCTTCTGTCCTTAGATGTCTGCAGCAAGTGGGAGATACACTTGCTCACTTATCTTAAGAGAATTAATATCTGGATTAACATCGTTTATTGGGGTGGCTCTAGGAAACTGAGGACTATACTCAAATTCTTTAATAATGTTTAAATCCTATGACAGCTGCTCTACAAAATGCTTTTCTGACTCATCAATTGTAGTCTTCTGCTTTTGAATCTGAAAGATAAAAAAAAGGAAGAAAAATAGGAGGAGTTTACAGATTGTCACCTCAGGCTCTTTGGGTTTTTGGAGAAGGATTTTTTGTTGCTATTTTTTTTTTGTTTGGTTTTTGTTCATCTTGCTGTTGCAAATCATGTGAATAACATAGATACTGAAAGAAACTACCCTAAAATAAATAGTCTGTAATCAAAGCTAAAAGCAGGGGGTCATAAATGTTGCATCTTCTTACATTCCACTTTGGACTCTTTTACCCTGTTTTATGTATTCAAACACAATCTTTTAAGCTGAATAATTTGAGCTTTTTGATTGACAGGCTTCTCAAGATTAGGTTTTATTTCTGTTCATATTTTCATATTGTGAGTATTATCACACCACCAGGATAGAAAGACTTTCACTTTTAGCTATGCTTCAATGCTGCTGAATCATAGCAGCCAAATACTACCTTCAAGCCCATCTGTCCAAGGAGGAAAAGAATCAATTTGAAGTTTATCTGTGCAGAAACCGTTCATAAATCACTGAGTTATAGGAAACACTGTATCAGCTTCAGAAACTTTACTTCATTATCAACAGCTTCCATTTTGTCAGTCACAACCACTAAAACTGTATCAAGTTTACAGAACTTGATTTTTTGAGAGTTTTCGCAAATAAATAATGGGATTTTTGTGCTTAATACTTCCTTGTTAATACTTGAGTTTTTTATTACATTCAAATACTTATGGAGCTTGTACCTACAGTAGTAAAGGGTGACATTTTTGTTGTTTGGGTTTGGGGGGGTTTTCTCCATAGGAAAGTTACTGTTTCACATTATTTCATGAGTTCAGAAACTGATGCTTCAAGAAACACAATAGCTCTCAAGCCCTGAGGAAAGCTTTTGATTTCATCACAAAAACAGAAATGTATCATGCTCTGCTTGACTTGTGGTGTCACCATCTCTTGGGTTTCACGTTTCACGGTTCCAATATTGCAGACTTTGCTTCACAACACCCAGAAAAACAACAAAGACCCCCTAATGCAAAGCCTAGGGAGTGGTTCACAACATAGCTTTGCAGGAGATAAGTAATTCAGGGATGTCCTGTGGACTTCCCTTGATCCTTGGCTTCAGTGGATCCCCCATGATATCACTTGGTGTCCACACAGCACAACAGTCCCTGCCCAATTTACCTCATCTTCCAGAGAGGAGCCATGCAGCAAATACAGTTCTGCAGCTTCTTTCCCAATTCAGTTTCAGCTATCATTAATCACCGTGTTAAAGCTTGATGCTGTGGACATGTTTGTTCACTCCTATGCAAGGAAATTTCTTAGCACTCTGCACAATACTTTTCCAGTAGCACAGCGTATCGCACTAAAAGAACAATTAAAGAATTAAATGATGCAAACCCTACAACCTAACATGGATATATTTTCACAAGAGCTTCTTTACTAAATAAAGTTCTGAAACCCTTAAAAAAACCCCTAGGTTTATAAGAGTACATTTCAGGGAACTTACACTTTCTTAATTTTAGATAAATTTTAAGGCACATTATTCCCAAGATCTAGCTGACTTGGAGATGATCTTTATTTTTCAATGAGTAGGTGGCAAGGAAAGCTGCAGACAGGGAATCTTCTTGCATGCTTAAGGAATATAACTGTTGGCACAGTAGACCTTCAATCAGTTCAGGGCTGATTTCCCAAACATTCAGTGTCTTCCTTTATCGTGTATTTATGTAGCCTGGAGAAGCAAAATAAATTTTCAGACCTAGAATGCTATGAAATGTATTTATTCTCATTTACTGCTGCTATATATTGTTGGAAAAAGGCAAACAAAAACATTGAGAGAAAGATTTGCATCACCAGAAGAAGCTTGGTATACACTAATTATACTGTATTTCAGCTACAGAGGACAAGAAGCTTCAGAACTGAATACATAACTGTATATTGTTTTTGTAATTCAATTTAATCTTACTTTATTGAATTTCATAACTGAAAAAAAACAGGATGCAATGAGATTAAAATACTGAAATAGAAAGTTTGGTGTTTGAAAAATTGCGATGTACCTCTACTTCTTCATTTAGTAAGATCAGTTAATCAACATGACCAATACCACCAAGCACACTTGCAATAGCTGTATGAAGACATTTCGGTTTTAAATAGTACTGAACACCGTGTGATTTTTCAGCTTGCATATTGACATTAATAGAACTCCTCCAGGCCATACTAAATTATGTTTTATATGCTATGGAGTAAGGAACCAAAAATAGGCTTGATAAACAAACAGTGAAAGTGAAATATAGCATACTCAAAAGATAAGGATGTACTTTTGGCACTATGTATCCTACATGCCTGTGAAGCCCATGTGGACTGCTCTATCAGTGCTTTCACTGCTTTTTGAAATGGTAATTTTTAAAAATTTTCATGTTGATGGAATTTATCAGCCCACATGCGGCTGGTACTGTGTCTTGGTGTGTACTTGTAGTAGTACTTGCCACCAGCTTCTCCCTTTGTGGTCAACAGAGCTCAAACCACTATAATAATGGAGTCTTCAGTGAAACTCCCTTCATCCTAACACGGATATTTTGCACAGATGTTCAAAGGCTGAATGCTTGTTAAAATGGGAAAAAAAACCCCAACATTTGTTAGGATTTTCTCATAGGACAATGTTCACGTGTGAAATCAAGTTGCTCAAACTGGACTATTGGTTGCTGTCCTATGGTCACAAGGGTCTCTGTTGTAAAAGACTTTGCAACAGTACCATCAGCTGAATCTGGTGAGGCTTCCCAAACTGCTCTTCTATTCACCACTTGTAATCTAGCTGGCCTGTGGTCCCATGTTAACACTTCATCTCACCTACAGTCCGTCTTTATTGATAATATTAACCACATACAAAACATATCCTAAAACTCTTAGCCACCTATAAAAGACCATTGTACAAGATTATTTCTGCATCTACTGGAAAGTTTGTCTTGTTTGTTTACAAATATCTGTGTGCAAGTCAATAACTTCAGCAGCAAGGAACTGCCTGGAAATCAATGAGTCACTTTTCCCAGGATGTTTGCAACACATTTAAGGATACAAATTGGAATGGACTGAGCAGGATGTGCCTGAGGGAATCTCCAGAACAGTATGGTATGAAATTCCTACCTGGGGAGCTGCTGTAACACTCAGTTAAATGGTTGATTGTTCAGCCAGTCCCCTAATTGCACTTCTGTCCAATGCCTCAAACCAATCCATTATCTCATCTGTGCAGACAACTCGTTGGGCAGCCCCTGAAACACCCTGGGAATTAGAGGCTTAAATGCATCGTGCAAGAATAGTCACAATCCTTGCACCCAGCTACACTGCAATTGTAATTAAACAAATGTTATTTTCATACCTACAAGTCATTTATAACTGAAGTCCCATAGCTCTTGCCACACGACTGAAACCTGGGCAGATGAATTGCATCCAGAAAGTGCTTCTTTCTCCCCATTTATGTGAGGGAGTCTAAAATAATTGCTTAGCTGCAGATATTTCTCCTTAATCTGAGTCCCAGACACTGTGACTTTCAGGCATGACTCACTGTTATTTTCCGACAACTCTGAACCGTATGCTAACGTCAACTAGAAATTAAGATGAAAGTGTGAAAGTTTTGAACAAACACAGAAGGAAACTGCAGGAACAGCTTTCTGATCAGAGAAGTGCAACCCAAAAAGCTGACTGAATTCTCATTCTTATTCTGTGATGAACTTTTATTCATTTCTAAGGTGTGGCTGCCTACGTAGTAGGAGTCAGAATATCATGATTACATTGTTTGAAGTAAAAGTTGATTTGTGGTGCTGGGACAGGATTATCAGTGTTACTAAACCGCTAGAATGATCTTTGTCGAGCCTTTCTCCTGGGCCAAACAACACTCTCTCAAACAGTTCCCAGGCACAAGAATCAATGTCTATATCTATATTAGCAAGTTCCTAAGTTCAGTAGAAGCAGCAACATAAACACAAATGGTTGTGGTGAGAATTTGATAGCTAAACTCTACATTGAGGGGGAAGGGGCAGGAGTTGCATCGAATTAAGTCTGGTCTGGTCCCATGATCCCATGATTGCCCTTTAGTGATAGGAGCACATTAGTTGTGCTTTTGGAGTCTTACAATTTAGCTTCATCTGCAAAGATGATGGCTCACAGTTTCAAGACCACTCCACAATGTAAAACAAAGAACAAACAATGGAGATGATCAAGAAATTTGATTCTTAAATAAATGGCTGAGCCAGCTGTTGAGTTCCAGTGGCTATTGCCAAGAAGTGGTTTGGAAGGAATCATTTTCTTTTGCAAGCTGAGGGAAGCAACCAACATAGATGTACGCTTTGCTGTGCCAAATGATCTTGATTCCTAGGGACTTGTCAGGAATTTGCAGCACACTGGCATAGACTCAGTGCATCCCTGATAGTCCTTTCCAGTTTTCTATTCCTGTAAACTGAAAACCTGTTCTTCAACTTCATTATATCCGTTACAGAAATTGAAACTATCAAACTATTAAAATCTGAACTTCTGGAGGGTCTCAAAGTAATCCAGGTTAGATTTCTGGTTTAAATACATGCTTGATTTTTGGCTTAATTTGCTCATTTAGTTCTCTGTTGGGAAAAGAATATATAAGTTTTCATACAATCTCTTTTTGAGAAGACAGAATACCTTAGGGAATAACATACTGGGAAAATCTTGGGCAAAGAGAAAGAAAAAAAAGGGAAACAAGGTCTCTGAGAGCCTTATTTGTTGTTCAGAAGTTCATTTCAAGAAACAGAGTTACAAAGATATTTGAAATACCTAGAGATGAAGCAGGTAGCAAGAAAGAAGGCAGAGGTATGACTAGAAGTTTACAATTCAATGTTTAGAACAACTTTAATAGTCCTAGACTGTTAAACCCATGGAGTTATATCCTTAAATTCTCTATTTTCCAGTAATGTTCTATAAAATGTCTTCACAGTGTTCTGATATATATGTTCTCAGTTACTAGAAAAGACATTTAACATGACGGATGTTTGCTGCCTCTTGATTCTGTCCAGGCATCCTTCCACCCCCCAGGGAGATCAATGATAAATATTTTCTATGATATAGTGGAAGGAAAGGACTTTTTCACACTCCAGTTTTTCTCTCCCTTGTCACTCATGTATTGCATGACATCCAAGGAAAGATCTACTGTGTTATTGTTTTCTGTTTCCTTTTTAATGATTTTCTTTTATTGTTTTGCCCTACAGTTCTAATGGGAAAACAGAAGTACAGAAGAAGACTAAAGAACATCAAAAGTTTGACAAAGACAAAGGATACATAAAAGCACTGATCAAAGAAAGTCCAATCTTAGTCTTTAACAATGACGATGAAATACTGAGAGAATCTTATTCTCTCTGGGGTTACATTTATCATTTTAGCTCATGTCAAGGGAAAAATATCTGGATTTGCTAGTTCAGAGCCCCAGTTGGCTAAGCCACAATGCCAACAGCTTCCCAAGACTAAAAGAGTCAATGTTTCTTGGCTCCAGCCACGGAACATAAGAGGAATGTTGGAGCCACATTTTGGGCAAGTATTTCATATCCACCAGATTTGCATATCCCGGTTTTAAGTATGACACCAAAATTCAAAACAAAGTTCAGCTGAAACTACCAAAGTTTACCTCGTTTCTAGTTAGAAAAGAACTCTTGCGGCTCTCACTATATCTTTAAAGAAAAATAAACTTTTTTTTTCCAGCTGGGATTAATTTTTAAAGTCCTTTATTAAGCATAAATATATATTTCAATAGATAATTTAGCCTTTATAACACATAGTTGGCCAAAAGCTACTGAGAAAGGAGGATAGCTGGAAAGCCTCTAAGGATTCAGAACCAGTCTGAAAATTGACTACTTGTTACCTGGAAAATGTCAAAAACAAAATTTAAACAAATTTTAATTCAAATTTTAACAAAAATGTCACTCAGGTATGAATGAGGTGACCTTCATGAATTGGGGTAGGGGTTTTTGGTGTTTTTACAGGTTTCTTCTTCTTTAGTTTGTTCCTTCCATAAACTAGAGTCATCAAACAAGATTCAAATTCAAAGTAAGAAGTGCAGAAATATTTTGTATCTATCAATTACCACAAAATTTTCTGAATGTTCTAGGAAAGAAACGTCTGAAAGGAATGCCAGGCAGGTATTTTGTGTTCCTACCACATTGACTCAGAGCAACTGCACGGTTTGTTTTCCCTCATCACACAATTTTTGAAAAAGGGAAGAAAAAAGAAAAAGACTTGAAAGCATTCGGTTTCACTGGATAATGATTTCTACAGAATCATGAGCGATACTTGTGAAAAGAAACAGAGCAGAAAAGTTTCAACATCTCTAATGTTATCATTAGAGATAATGTTATCGTTGTAAGCATTACCACAAGATTTTTTTTTCTGCTTTTTTAGCAATATTTTTTACTCTGACATGGTGCTACTATGCCAGCTGAGGGGTGGGGGGGGGGAAGATTTCCACTTTCCAGGGTATTGGTTCTATTAGTTCTGTACCTCATCATACATGCTTGGGAAAACTTATATTTTAAGCAGACAACACAGGGTGAGCTACTTCTGTGAAGTGAATTAAGTTAAGACTTACCTCCTCCATAACATGACTTAGCCTTTGCCTGCAAAAATGATGTATGTTGTGTCATTGTGTTTTCATTTGGCATTCCATGTGGTGACAAAACTCACGTACTGGGTGCTTCATTCAAAATTTCTCTTCCAGTGGAAACACAAAGGTGATGTAATAAAGGCAAGCCATCTTGTAGGGAAATAAATCCAATTAGTGTTAAATGGAATTCCTTCAAATAATGTCTATCCCTTCTTTATGGAGATCATACTTGCCCAGTCATAGAACAGAGATACCAAGTGACTGGAGCTAGCTGAAAATCCTTTACTGAAATCATAACATGGAATAGTATTTTTTTTCAGTGACATAGTATCAGTTGACAAAAAAAGCAATATGTGTCTGCCTTCAATAATAACAGTTCACACTTCATCTGAATTTTCACTGAATTTTTTTTAGAGTTGGAAGGGACCATAGAGATCATCTAGTCCAACTCCCCTGCTGAAGCAGGAACTCCCTTGCTGTGTTCTCTTTCTGAGTTTTCTTTCTGAGAAGAAAAAAAAAAAAAGAAAGATACACTATTTCTCTTATGGTTTTGGTAGTTCCTGGGCAAAGCAAAACAGTGAGGAGAAATTAGTTTTACTCTGAGGGAGCCTGATCTGATTCAGCTTTGGTCCTAAAGCCTTGTTAGCTGGGCTTCAGCTGAGCTGATACCTGCTGTGGCTCAGCAGCACGTATAACACCATTACAGTGAGATTTCAAATCCTTTGATGTACCACGGTCACTTTTTCTGCATCCTCACTTTGTAACAAGGCAAAGTCATGAATGTTGTAATAGGCAGATTTTTTTTTTCCTGCAGCACACTAGAATTGTTACTTTGAATATTGTCTTGGCTCTTGGAAAATATTTTAATTCAATATTTGATTAATAAGTCAGTGAGTTCTCTCCCAAGACAATTTCTTGCCGGCTGTTCCCATGACAAAGACAAGCACACACAGAGTCACTGATGACTAAGGGATACATTTAGCCAGCTCACTTCATCTTTCAAGCAAGTTGGCTTTTGGAAGGTGTTTAACTGTTTGCAACTTGATAAACGAGTCTGCACGATGTCCAAGAAAAAGGCTAAAAAAAAAGGAGGAAAGGAGAAAGTAAAGATCTTGCCATTTTCTCACCTTCAGTGGTTCCTAGATTCTGAGCAGAAAAGAAATATTAACAATTCTTGATTACTTCTCATCTTGCAAAACACCAACAAATTTATGCCCAGTGTCTGTAGAATAATTATGTGATGACAGAAGAGCCAGAGAGGGACTGAGGAAGTGTAGCGACAGGACAGGGGCAACGGGTTTAAATTGGAAGACGGGAGATTTAGATTAGACACCAGAAAGAAACTCTTTACAGTGAGGGTGGTGAGACACTGGAACAAGTTGCTCAGAGAAGCTGTGGCTGCCCCATCCCTGGGGGGGTTCAAGGCCAGGCTGGATGGGGCTTTGAGCAACCTGCTCTAGTGAGAGGTGTCCCTGCCCGTGGCAGGGGGATTGGAACTTGATGATCTTTAAGGTCCTTTCCAACTCAAACAATTATATAATTCTATGATTCTATGACTTTTATAATGGGTTTCTTATCATAATTTGATTCTAACATAACAGAATGACTTCCCCCCCTCCAATTTTCTTTTCCTTTGTTCATCCACTCACATTTCTCAGTTTTTGCTTAGTTTCATTACCATTGTCATCAAGCTTCACAGCCATCCTGATGCATATATTATTTCTACAGCATATATTATTCTT
>JAOTQQ010000012.1:3290463-3308309 GCA_026546715.1 Gallinago undulata | reverse complement strand
TTAGTTTCATTACCATTGTCATCAAGCTTCACAGCCATCCTGATGCATATATTATTTCTACAGCATATATTATTCTTGTTGCAGATGTCAAGGCATGCTCTCATCTTTGCCACAACTCTTACTCTAGCATTGAAATTATATACTCCGTACTTCAGCAAGTCAAAAAGCTTTTACTATTTTTTGTTATACCTGAAAAAAACTTGTCTTCCTGGGCTCTTCATTATTCATTTTATTTATTCAGAACTGTGTTTCAAACTAGTTTATTTTTATCACACCAAAGTATGTATGCATTCAAACTAAAAAAGAGCAATTACAGCTCAACTTCATGTCTCAAAATAGTTTTGATTCAGACATGCAGAGTTCTGAAAAATTAGTTTTCTCTTTGCAAAATGCCTCTCACTTTAACAATTGATTTTGCTCATTTGTCTCTCTTTAATACATTTGTCATTCTTATCAATAAATCTCTATTCACTTTCATTAGAGATGAGCCATCAAATGTCCTGGTAATCCAGCTAATGTTTACATTGGTAGTTTGTTGACTAGAAAAAAAAATCTTTTAATAAATGCATTAGAAGAATGGGAACATAAAGCTTCCAAATAAAATCTTATTACTTAACGTGATACAAACTAGATTTACTAAGATTCTTTTGTCAGGAGAAAACAAGATGTTGACAGAAACTTTCTGTAGGACAAGGGGCAACAGGCACAAGCTAGAATGTAGGAAGTTCCATTGAAATGAGGAAGAACTTCTTTACGGTGAGGGTGCCAGAGCCCTGGAACAGGCAGGCCGGGGAGGGTGTGAAGTCCTCTTCTCTGGAGATTTTCAAGACTCGCTGGGATGCAACCCTGAGTAATATGCTCTGGGAAATCCTGCTTTGGCAGGGGAGTTGGACTAGATGATCTCTAAAAGGCCCCTTCCAACTCCAACATGATTCCATGCAAGATTGTTTCGTATAAAATAAACAGATCAATTGCTTAAATAAGAAGTCTTTTAGGACATCCCAGTAGCATATCTGCAACAAGTAAATATGTCTCTTGGAATTGTTATGGATATTACCCAGATGTTCAGAAGGCAAGGAGGACAGACTTGAGTTGCAGTATCCCCAAATGCCCCTGCAACTGGGAAAGTCAGTTCATGTCCCTGGATCTAAGATTTGAACAAATCATGGTGAAAAATCTCTGGGCTTGTCAGCATTTAGAGTCTTTTTCCTCATTAAAATGCTTTCATATTGAGAATGGGCCTGGCATAACATCACCAAATAATTTCCTGAAAATAAAAAATGATGTTAAATATCTTTTTTTAGCAATTGTTAATCTTTATCACACATCAGCTGTGAATTCAGACTCAACCCCTAAATCTAGCCAGGCATTCTTAGCCCAGTATTCCCATGTTAATGAAAAGTAAACTCACAGTTTGTAACACAGTGAAATATAACCATTGCCATGAAATTCCAGTAATCAGGGATATTTACTTGCTCCTCTGGACTTTTGAACTAAGCCTGAAGCTGCAGGCCAAGCTGGAACAAACAATAGCTGAGACATCCAGGTTGATGAGGGGAGCGGGAAGATCTTCAGGAGTGAGAGAACGTGTACCAGCACAGTGTGTTCAGCCTTGCAAAATGAAAACCGAGAGGGAGCACGTTGGGTGAAAGAAGAAGGAGTGTGATTTAAATGAAAAGCCAGTAAGGGTCAGGTTAAAACAGGTGGAAATGGATTAAGAATGCATGTAAAATGGAAATTACAAGGATTTGGTTTTCAGGGCAATCAGGTTTTGTAACAACCTCTCAAGAAGAGGAGGAAGAACAAAGGTTCACTAGCTTCAAAACAAAGCACAGTAAGTTTTTGAAGCTAATTATATAGTATCAAGGTTCTGACAAACAGAGCTTGAATTGGATTATTGAGAAGTCTCCTATTCTTATCTTTCAGTGTCTTCAAATCAAAACACCCCAGAACAATTTAACTGGGAATAAGCCACTTAATTTGGGGGATAAACATGCATATGTGTTGATATATAAGGCGAGTGCCTATCTTATACCTTATTAAAAAAATTACCAATGGGAAATGTTTTAACTGCAAAGAAACGTAAGCTGCTACCCAACTATGTCATATATCTGAGCATTATATGTACTCCCTAGTGAATGTGAGTACGCAGTTAATATTCACAGTATGTCAAATGAAAAGGTGACAGAGAGAAAAGAGCCTCTAAATCAGTAAGATTTCTTCAAAATTGTCTCAGAAGAAGAAGTCTGATAAGGGCCACATTTCCATGCTATTTCTGTTATGGAGATTTTTAAGGACCTAATATTCAGTTTTAAAGCAAAACACTGGGACCTGTAATGGGCACTGAAACTGAATACATAGAAAAAGAGATACATTCAAGACAAACAAGCTGATTATAGGGAAAGAAAGGTCCTAAACGTAGCCTTCAAGAAACCCTTAGACATACATGTTTTCACAACCCTTTGGCACATTCTAGCCTGAAATTTCTACTGAAATGTTAGCTTTCTGCTGCATAATAAAGTTTGACTGCAGGATAAGGTATTTTGACATAACACCACTCATTTAACAACTGGTGAACATTTATAGACAACTCATTGGGACTGACCATATGTCTTGGGTGGGTAAATATTTCTGTCCTGTTTTTAAAATGTGGGATTTTATCTGCATGTACTTAAGTACATTAATTACTGCTTAAGTACTAACTGAGACAGAAAAGTAATGAAACAGGTTCAACCACAGCACTGTTACCAAGTTTTAACCTCTGAGCAGCTAAAATCTCACTAATGCAAAAGTTAACGTGAATATGTGCTCAGCAGAACATGCCACAGGGTTCCAAATTAATACTTCAAAAATGAGCAAGGCATGAAATAGGGAGAGCTGGCTTCCCTTAACCTAATTGCAGTAGTAATACAATTATCAGAAACATCCTGCTGTTAATAGGAAATGGAAATATTTCAGTTTAGCATAGTGTCTGCCAGGGATTGTCATGTCCATATTCTTCTCAACAGCTCCAACTGTACCTTCTCTTACCTGTTAAAATCCTTAGTCTTGGAGAGGCCATAAACCAGGAAAAATCTTGGCAACCAAGAGACACTAAGGGAAGAAAAAAATGAGGAAAATAATAAGCTGTAGTGGAAAAAGCAATCTTGAGGTGATGAATCTAGACCTTCCAGATTTGTGAATGTGAAGTAATTATCTAAAAAATTATGGTTTTTATTTTTTTTTTAAATTAGAAGACCTTGTTTTGTTTCTATCACACATTTTCAATAGAGATTTCTTTTTTATGGTCATACAAATAAATTTGTTTTTTGGTTCTGAGTGGAAGACTCTTCTAAACACGAGGGAAAAGAGGCTTAAATATTATAAATTCTTCCAATTCTACTTCTTGTTACATTTTCATCTTTCCCAATATAAATTAAGGGTTGTCACAGTATCTAAAAACAGCTCAGAGCAAATCTGGGTCACTGATTTATGGAAAGATCTGTTCTGTCTGCAGGTTTTTGATATTTTTATAAATAACTATGGCTATAGTGTTGAAAATTGTATATTTCAAGATAATAAATGAAAGCTTAAGAAATTAGGAGTAGCCAGATGAAGAAAAACAGGAACAATTTAAAAGTAAGATCAATGTTATAGGTAGAAATGGGATCTAATTCACATAAATGTAAAATATTCATCTGTGGAGAAAACACTGACAAAGAGCATATATTAAATGAAAGAAGACACTGAAAAATTTTGGGACTGTTATAGAAACAAAATAAAATAGAAATAAACAAGATACTGCATGGATGACTGAAGAAAAATAGAAAGGAAAAACTAAACAAGCTTTTGTATGAAAAGAACTGGAATGGAAAATTATAAAATTTGTTAGCATTAAATCCTGCTTCCTTCAAAGTCAAGGTCAAACCTACTGACTATTAAGCCAAAAATGAACTATAAAAACCTCTGGCTATTTATAAAAAATAAATAGATAGTCATTTCAAGAGGAGTCTTGATGGGAGATGAGGGAGTTGCGTGGGAGTGTCTATTTTAATTAAAGACAGTAACGATCCCTACTATATCAATCACTTTTGCAAGAAAATGTTCTGCTGTCAACATTGACTTCAGCTATTTTAGTTTACACTAATAATATCACTGTAAACTAGTATTCATTATTGCTCTGATCCATGGAGTTTGAAGTTGTCAAACATTTTTTTCTATGTATTAAACACCTGAAGTTACTATGAACTCTGGAGAGCGAGTTGCAGCAGTCTATTGTAAGAGCAGAGATGCGCACACACACGCACTGTTTTAGATTTTCTTATGTTCCCCTCTTCAACCTTAAATATCTCATTTAAAACTTAAAATGCATCATCCTTTGTTGCGCTGTGTCAGACCAAGGACATTCACAAGCATGGTTTTATTCGGAGGGTCATTACTCACAACTCTCGCTTACACATTTTTATGGTTGCACTGCAAATAAAGGACATGATTCAAGGGACTTTACCATATAATGTACAAAGAGATAAAACAGAGACCCTTTTATCATCATAAGCAATATGTTGCTGTTCAGCACCTTTTTTTAACTCTATGATGGATTTTTTTTTCCATTTAGAATCATGGCCTCACACACTCCTGAGAAATTAATGTACATGCCCCATTTTGCATAAGGGTAAAGTTAGGCAAAGCCAGATTAGATAGTTTGTCTTTCTTTGCAGAGGCAGTACCTACAGCTGAGGAACTCAAAAATGGTTCTTATTTTTGTGTTTGTGTACATTCCCCAGCTGCATCCTTTCTTCCAGTTTGCGTCCTGATGTTCACCATCCTTTACAGTTGCCATCACAGAAACTTGGTGGGAAGACTCGCACAACCGGAGCACTGCAATCGATGGCTACCAACTCTTCAGAAGGGATAGAAAAAGAAAGAGGGGTGGTGGGGTGTCCCTCTATGTTAGAGACACATTTGAATGCCTAGAAATTAATAGTGGGAATTACAGTGTGGAGTGTTTATGGGTTAGATCCAAGGGCAAGGCCAACAAGGGTGGATATCATGGTGGGAGTTTATTACAGAACCCCAAACCAGGATGTAGAAATTGATGAAATATTCTGTTCTATGATCCTTGCTTCCAGTCCCACTCCCTTCTCATAAGAAGCTAAAATACATACAAAGACTAGCAGAAAATCATGGGATGCAAGAATCATGGTCACAGAAGAGCAAATACAGTTTTTAGAGGTTTTCCCTTTTAATTTCCCTCTATACTAATGCTTGCATCATGGACAACAAACAGGAGGAGCTAGAAGCTACCTTACTGTAAAAAGCTACAATTTGGTGGGAGGCATCCCATAACTGGAGTGTGGCTATTGATGGCTACAGGCTGTTTAGAAGGGACAGGCAAGGAAGAAAGGGCAGAGGCATTGCCCTCTATGTCAAGAAATAGAGTGTGAAGAGCTATCTCTGGAAACAGATGGAGACCAGTGAGAAGTGGTGTCACCCAGGGATCTGTACTGGGACCAGTACTGTTTAATGCGTTCATCAGTGACATAGTGAGATCAAGTGCACCCTCAGCAAGTTTGCGGATGACACCAAGCTGAGGGGTGCAGTTGACACTCCTGAGAGATGGGATGCCATCCAGAGAGACCTGGACAAGCTCGAGAAGTGGGCCTGTTTTCATAGCAGAGGTGCTACAGCACACTGATCAGGCTGAGAGAGTTGGGGTTGTACAACCTGGAGAAGAGAAGGTTCCAGGGAGGCCTTATTGCAGACTTTCAGTACTTAAATGGGACCTACAGGAAAGATGGGGACAAGCCTCTCAGTAGGGCCTGTTGTGATAAGACACATAAGGTTAATGGCTTTAAATTAAAAGAGGGAAGATTTAGACTAGATATAAGGAAGAAATTTTTTACAATGAGGGTGGTGAAACACTGGCATAGGTTGCCCGGGGAGGTGGGAGATGCCCCATCCCTTGAAACATTCAAGGGCAGGTTGGACAGGCCTCTCAGTAACCCGATCTAGTTGAAGATGTCCCTGCTCACAGCAGGGGGCCTGGACTAAATAACCTTTAAAGGTACTGTCCAACCCAAATTATTCTATGATTCTATTTCATACTGCTGTCGCTGTATCTCCTGACTTTCATAACAGGCATTTAGGAACTCTGGTCTACAGAGAAGATGGAATTTGTGGCAGCACAATTTTGCTTCTTACCTGAGATCCGAACAGTACAAAATTTGCCAGCTTTGTACACAGTTTGCCCCTTTAAGTGCAGGGTAACTGCACAGTAATTGGAGTTACTTCAGATTTGTATAGTTTAAGGGGGTCAGGAACCGACAAGAAATCTGGCAGAGTAAATCAAACTCTTCTCTTCTGTGTGAAAGAACTGAGAGTCCACCTAAAGCAATATCCTGTTCCAACAGGGATCAGGAAAAGATGCTTAATACATGAAGTAGGGCAGATTGGATCAAAATATATTGAGAGGGGAAGCAATAAGGTGTTTTGTCTTCTAGATTTGTTCACTTTATCTCTTTATCCCCCCGTTATCTCTCACCAGTTAAGTGCAGTGATGCCCTACATGTTGGGCAACAGGCACATCACTCACTGTCTTCTAAATATTAGAACCTTAGCACCTACAAAGCACTGTCCTAGGAATGCCTGGTACAAGTTACTATCTTGATTTACATATTTTAAGTTCCTGACTTGGCTTCAAGCTGTAAAAATAGGGACCCCTGAAGGTCATTTGGTCCAGCACAGCACTCAAAACAGAGTCAAACTCCAGTGCAGTTCCTTGTCAGGCCCAGGACGAAGGCTTCCTACAAAAAGAAGGAGAAAACAGTAATAATAAACTAACCTACTAGACTAAGGTGTAATTTAGCCTGAAATGTAAAAAATATTTCCTTATCTGTCTCCAGGACAGAGATGTATGTACATACAGGAATGAGGGGAACGGAATCAACTCCACACATGGATGAATGCCCATCAGATATAGAATTTCATGGACACAGCTAAAAGTCACCAAATGGGAATACACCAAAACTGTCAAAGACGAAAACTATTCTCAAAGAGTGGCAGATAAAAGATCCATCCCTCAATCAAGCTTCTTAAGCCATCTGTCTGCCCAAATCCTGTCCAGTAGGATACACTCTTGTACAGTTTCCCAGGTCAAGACAACTTTGGCTCTGCCCTCTTGGAGCAGAAACTCTTCTACAAAGAGTTCCCTTGGTTTCTGTGGGGTCACTCAAAGAATAAGTTGTCACTCAGTTTACCAAAGGTGTCGGTGTTGGCTCAGATTCTACAAAGAAAACATCTGAAAACAAGGAGAACCATTATTTGACAGTCTCCATCCCAGTCTTGAGCAATAGTTTCTTGCTTTATGCACTGTTGGTGCATTATGTGCTCCTAGGAACAGTGCTCTGCTTTTCTTTGAATCAAGTGAGAGAAAAAATGACAGTTCATGCTGAAGGTGAAACTCATTCAAGCATGAAGAAGGAAAAAAAAGGGGTGTGTCTGTGCTTTGAAAAGCCAAATGGCTTAAGCACACACATGCCCATGGAATGAACAGTTCTGATCAAAAAACAACCCTAGAAACAGAATAGCTCCTTCTGCTCAATGCACCAAGGGGGCTTGTAATTTCTTATAAGTTTAAGTGACTTTTTAAATGTTGCACTAAATAATGGAGGCAATGGGAGGGGGAGTCAGTGCAACAGTGCCTCATGGCCCTTCTTAGATTTCAATTCAGTGATGATCCATTCAATTTGCAGACTGGAACAATTTTCTTGAAAGATTAAAAGAGCTCGAAGCAAATGGTAGAATCAAAAGCGGGTCTGACGTTATGTAAAAGGGACTGGATCAGGATGCTTTTAAGACTTGTATTCTACTTGCTGGGGAGAGGTTCAATGACTGATTCTTTACCGTCACACATATTCACTCTGATTTCTAGCAGACCACTTCATTCCAGTCCCTGAAAGGTGTGTAAGCACTTGCTTCCTGTTGGAATACCTTATAGCCAAGAGGAATTAGATGCAGAAATCATCTTGAAGACCTGGGTCTTTTCTGTCCCTGAATAGAAGGCCGCTAACTTCCAGCCCCACTGAGGTATGCCAGACACTGTGGTACTCTGGGGCGCCAGGTTTTGCAGAATACCAGGTCAATGGGCAGATGACATAGAGAAAGATGCATAAATTGTATAAAACAAAGTTCAAAGGATAAAAGGATGCCCATCGGAGTATGTGTGTAGTCAGTATTTTCTATTTCAAGATTTTTCCTGGAGAAAAGAGTGAGGGGGTTACCTTCCTCTTCAGATAAGTCACAATTGTTTAAAAACAGCCTTATTTTGATAAAACTCCATATATAGCACTAGTCTTTATAGATACAGCACCCTCAGATAATTACCTACAAAACTAATGTAGAGGTGGGGCAAATCAGAAACAGAGAGATGTTGGAAGGGAGAAGTCAAGCTCTGAGGAAACAGATGTGGTGAAACTTTCTGCAGATACAGACCTGAATATAAATAGTTTTATAGTCACTTGTTATATAGTTATATAAATGGACGATCCTTACTTTTTCCATCAAAAGGGGGTGCTGACATCCTTGGAAAGCACCCAGGAAAACACTTTTCATCAAAAGAGAAAATTTGAATCAAATCCAAACATTTCATAGAGCTACACAGGCTTGACACAAAGTGAAATGCAAGGAAAAAAAGGTAAAGGCAATCATTTTGGATCAGCCATTTTTACAATGTCAAAATATTTATATTTCATTTTAACTGTTACCTTTTGGTTCTTTTTTAAATATAAACATATACTGTATATATTTTATACACATTGCATATTATCTTATGTCTTATATTAATATAAATAATGCTTTGAACATTGCAATAGTTCTGGATGAAAATGTCACATAAAATTTTTTTTTGTACTTAAAATCTAAAATAGTCTTCTTTTTCTTGTTCAAAACATTATTTTACTCATAGAAATGCCAAAGAAAGGAGTTTTCTGCTTCTGCCTAGTTCTTATGTAAAAACTCAACTATGACTTAACAGTGTTACATACAGAGCACTTTAAATCACAGACAAAAATGGATTACATGGCATTTCGTTCCATTACTGCTGGAGTATCTTTATTTTTAGCAGCCACAGAGATCTTTCTACATCCTTAAAAAGCACTAAAAGCATCTGTGACAGAAGACAGGCTGAAGACATTTTAACCTGAATATACATGTGGCTACCTCAGAGTCTTACCTTTGTTTCTCTAAGATACGTGTTTTCTTTTAGATCCTGAAAAAGAAGGGACTTTTTGTAGAGCTGAACAAAGTGAAGAAATTTCTGTTTGAAAAAAAGTTACGCCTCTCTTTACTCCTCTGTTTATCTTCTCTTTTTCAGCTGCGTTTTTCTTGTTTGGGGCAAAAAGTCGATCTCGCTCCAGTTTTGCCCAGAAGATTCTCAGGTGGTCTGTGATGACCCTGGGCCACAGGCTGTGTCACACCGTAATGCAGCCAGGGGACAGCTTGTGTACTTGGGCTGTCATAGATGACAAGGCAGAGTTGTGCAGCGTCGGGTGGAGGTGTAAGCATTCATAAAGTATAACAATCCAAGTAAAGAGTTTTATGCTTGTTTAACCCCCCAAAAGCCATGTTTTGCTTTCTTTTTAGAATTAAATTTGATTTAGTAAAAAATAAGAAGTAAAAACACATCTAGAAAGTTTCTTCTGCTACTATTTCAATACCTCCCTTTCCCTTTCCCTTCCCCACCAGCTACCACTTTGGCAGTTGAAACTCTTGCTTATTTAATATAAATTTTTAAATAGTTTCCATTCCAGAATGTAGCAGCAATAAAAAAAAAAAAAAATAAAAAAAGCAGTTCTACCTGCACTTTTTCAACAGTTGAAGAAGAACAAAGAGAAAAATAGCTCTAAAAAACACAGCTTGCAATTAGATAGATGTAGGTTTCCTGTTTTCGTGATTACATCTTCCAGGCTAAATATATCAAGTTTGGTTTATTAGTATAGCTGCCACAAAGCAGTGAATCACCTTCAGACAGATTTTTCTTGTCTGTTTTGGTTTTCTACACAAAAGTTTTGGAGCGTGTGGTAGCAAATTGAGGAATTTGTTGGCCCTGGATTTGTATTTATGCTGAAGAAACGGCATCCTTAGGTTAAATGTTTCCCACTTGCTTCTTTGTGACTGACAAGCTGTTAATATGGTCCCATCCAGTCTGATATTCCTACCACGTCTCATGTTCTTAGGTTTGTGTGATGAAAGGCTCATCCCCGTGATCACAGAGGACCATGGAGGTAAAAAGCTCACAGAGGAACATCAAACAGCCAGAGCCAAGGGACCCCTGGCCCTGGCTGGCACCAGGGCTGTTGGATGAAGGTCACCAAGAGTGAGTCATCTAAGAGGCACCCTGGGGCACCCCACAGACTGAAAGAAGTCTACTAGGGGGTGGGTATGGTGCTTGGGAAAGAGCATCTTGTGATTGTACAAGACATTGCCAGATGTTAAGAGGAAGACCAAAGGTAGGGAGAGGCAGGGATAGAGATTCATTCAGAGGCACCAAAATGGAATTACTGGGGGTTTTGCAGGTGTTTCCTTCATGTCAGAGCATAATGTAACTCACCAGACCTCTGTTTTTACAGCATGGCAATGAGGCCACATTTCATCCCCTGTTTCATAGCAGGCATGTTTGTGGGAGGGAGAAGTATTTGAAAGTACAAATCTTGCTGGGATAGTGTTGAAGGACTGCTTCAGATGAAGGGAGGCAAAATTCAACATGTTTCACATCCATAACTATTTGGATCCAATTGTCTGGAGTCAGGTTTATCTTGCCAACAGCTTCTGGATGTTTTCCTGAAGCGAACTTGCTGGCTTGTTCAGGCAAGGAGCCCAGGAGCCTCTGTGCAGAAGTAGATGAGCCTGTGACTCAGACCCACAGGGAAGCAAGGCAAAAGGAGAGTGTCAACCAATCTTCATAATTTCCTGTAGGTCTCCTTAAAACAATTCTGAAAAAGGAATTGAATGGGAAGGCTGCAGGATGTATGTTAACTTAATAGCCACCGAAAAGCCTTATTATTTACTGCAGATGTCTGAACTGATTCTAAATCACAGTTCTAATCACTACATACATAAATGATTTACTGCAATATGACAGTGTTCTATATTAAGTCATGAAGAGAGGATCCTTATTTTTCTTTGATATTATTTACAAGGCACAGAGGTGCAGAACTCAAGATTTATTAGCAACTTATATACAACTTTCCTGTTTACTGTCTTTCCTGGAAATTCAGAACACTGAACAGTCTCAGGAAATGCCTTTGGGGCTGTACTGGAGATGCTGGACTTTTGAAAAGAAAGTCCTGGCAATTTTTTCTGTGGAAAAGGAATGTTCCTCTGAATAACTGTGCCTCCCTGGGAACTGGGAAGGAATTAAGTTATAGGAAGCAATTAAAAGATGACCCAATGTTGTGAATAATGTATTTCCATAGCTAATATTTATTTTGGTGAATTTTCCGAAAGGAATCTTTGAGGTCCTCAGGGACCTTTTCAATGACACAGTGGGGAAAGACCTATGAAGTGCAAGCCTATGTTAGTGTAACCCCATTACAATGGTAGCTAACTTCTATTTTTGTCTCTCTCAATGGACATGTTAAGGAATTAAGATTTGTAGGGAACAAGCCGGCCTTTCTTTCCTCTTCACAGTGAAAACCCCAGTACAAGTGAATCTAGACATTTTCAGAAAACTAAGGGCCAGCCCCATAAATCAGAAGTTCAAGCACAAACAGTCATGCAATTTCTTGAGATTAAAATATAGCAAGTTTAGAAGTGAACAGAGGGGCTAAAACCAAATCTCTCCAGGTGATTACTGGATGAGATTCTCACACATAGTATCAACAGCACTGCAGAACCTACTGTCTTATAAGAATGGATTGAAAGAGATAGTGGAATGTAGTTGAGGAAAAAAAGAGAAAAACTGCTGGAATTTTTGGGACTGCACTCTGCAGATTTTGAGAGAAGACAAGTGATAAGGCAAACACATCACCGTAAGAAACTCTGGAGTAATGGAAGAAATAGAGACAAGAGACGGGCTCTCCTTTCTTCTTGTAGAAGTCAAGGCTTAAAGTGAATCTTCAAAACTGTTTGAAGAACACTTAAAACACACACTGAAATTCTGAACTTGTGAATTCACCAGTAAAATTTTGTTTTACTTTAGTAGCTGAGGGTCCCCTTCCAACATATATATTTTTGAGGGCTTGTTCAAGGACTTTGAGTGTCAGGAGTCATCAATCTGCCAACATTATAATCAAATTGTATTAAGGAAGCAGTCATTGTAAATTTTTTCTTTCTCTGCAAACAAAGGCAATAAAGAAGCAGAATGTTAAAACACCAATAGATGCTTGGCTTTTGACCTCTGATTTCCTTTTTTTTTATTAACTATATGAAAAATTATTTTCATATCTGAAAAATAAAAATACTCAAGAGGTTGTCTGGAACAGATAGTACCTTCCCAGTGTAAGGAGTATTATCTGTTCCTTTCCTTAAAGAGAAATGAAGAAATCAAACAAACAAGCAAACAAATAAAGAAAAACTTGGATTCTTTAAAGAAAAAAAGAAGATGGTGATGGGTATGAGATGTAATAAGGAAACCTTGCTGTATTATATATTTCATGGGTATTAGATATTGTATTAGATATTACATGGGGGGTAAACCTTGTAGTCATAAATTCAGGAATGCAACTCAGCAAAATCAAGTGAGCCTTCTCTTCTCCAGACTAAAAAGATCTTTTGTGATCCTTTGTGCACTCCTGAAGAGCTGGCTGTCGCTCTGCTGCATCTGGATTTGAGCCAACTGTGAAGCACTGAACTACTTATGACAACTTCTATGTTTCAATCAGTTCCGTTGTATCAATTAATCTTCATCAAGCCTGAGACCTCTTCCAGCCCTGTATTGGGAAGAATTCGTGGTCACTTCTGCCAATCTGGGGCTTGTGATCTCCCCAGGGAGCAGCCTGAGCAGATATAGTCATCTTCAGTGATTACTGCTCTCCAGCAGCTGAGGACCTGGAACTGTTACCTCATGGCAGTGTCATTAATTTCAGGCCAAACCACATTTGCTTATGTCTTCGTAGAGCTCTAATGCTTTAACCTGATGAAATATAAATAAGCATGTGCAGCAGAATTATTATATGTTCCTACGGGCAGGTCTTCATAGTTTTCATTCACCATCTGTATTCTTGCTCTTCAGCAAGTTGTATTTGCCTTGTTATAATTGCAGAGCCTCAGTAAACAAATAGAAAGGACTGGGGAATGGTGGGGAGCTTTGGTAAGGCCCTATTCTTAAGAGACTGTGAAGGGGAACTAATCTGCTTCCATCACGGAGGCGTCCAGACAATTTCACCATGTCTTGATCCAATTATAAAAGCAAAACGAGAACTGAAGCCAGAATTTTTACTCAGAATTGGAGATGTGCACTCTAATTCTGGCTAATTCTGTGAAGTGCCTTTCACAGCTACACAAATTACTGCAGTTTACTCACTTTTACACTGGACGACACTCAGTTCTCTAGAAAAATGTTGTTGGACTGTTTATTTGGACAAGATTCTGGAGTTCTTAGGCAATTAAATAGTTTCTAGCTATTCCAATTGGGCCATGGCACAGCATCAAGACCTAGTGTGTGATACTCTACACCATTCATGTTACCCTGCTCCTTAGGGTGATTTCTCCTCTGTGCCCAACAATGTTGCAGACCAAATGGCCAGTTATGTACCACCATCCTGTTCATAGGGAGGTGAAGGGGAGGTAATTATTTAGTGAAACAAATGCATAGGTGTCCATACATATTTGATTCTATTCAACTGCAACCTGCAGATAAATTGTTTGCTTTTTAACCTCACACGTTTCCCAGACAATTTTCCTGGCAAAGCCAAGCCTATTTTTCCCCTGATTCTAGTAGGAACCAAAGAACTTATTTTTTCTCTGAGATCAAGAGATAAAGAGCAACATACTGGTCTACTATATTTTGAATTGGAAAATGAAAGATCAATATGCAAATGTCATATGCAATAGGCAAAGTGGTAGATATATTTTGCATACTAAAGTGTTTAATTTTACAAATTAATTTCACTTTCCTGTCTCAGAAAGAGTATTTGTTCATTGCTTATCATTCCAATACCCAGAATTCATTCTACCATTTTTTTGGTCATATTTACTAAAATTATTGTTGTTTCCATTATTCAAACTACTTTGGATGGTAAAGAAATATTAACAATAAATATATAGTGAGTTACACTGAGGGAAGCCGTACAGAAGTTCCTGGGCAGGTTTTTGTCACATGAAGCTACCAATTGGACAACGAACTCACAACTAACACAGAAATGACCACAGAATATATTTTTTAGATTGCAAGGCTTGTAACAATACATTTCTATTGACTTCCCTCTAAGCAAAGGCACAGTGTTATTTTTTATAAAGAGGAACAAAACAAAATTAGTATGTAGTTGTCACCTTGAGGTGGCTGGTATTAATATCAGTAATTCCTAGTTTCCTCTGCTTAATTTGGATGTGCACTTGTCTTGGGGCAGAGGGCAAATAAAACTTAAAATAGATTATTAAGCAAAAAGGAAACTAGTTTTTGTAGGAGTCATAGAAACATCTTTGAGAAGAGTTTGCAACTTACAGTGTTAATTCAATTTACTTGAATTTGCTGACAATGCAATCGTCATCCATCTGAGTCCCGGAAATAATAAAAAAAAAAAAACAGCCCAAAAAACACCCAAAGAAACAACACAAAAAAGAAAAGGATCAATGTTTTTTACAAGTGCTTTACTTTGTTTAGAAGTGACAACATTCATTACTGCTCCGCTTATAAATCACTTTACATATTAATGTAACACGACCAAATTGCTTCTCGTTCTCTCTGAGAATCATTACTAACTCTCCAAATCTCAGATAATTATATCTTAGGTTTTTTTTTAAACACCACCTGTTTCACTTTTAAAGCCTTCTGGAATGTATTGTTGGGGGAAAAAAAAAGTACAACTTTTCAAGTCTCATTTGCATGCGATTCCCATAAGATAACTTGTTCTTCAAGAATTCAATTGAAAAACAGCAAGAAAATGCCTTAATTCTCAAAGCTTTATTGGAATTCTCCTTCCAATTCTAGGAGTAATAACACAATCTATATTACATTCCCAGATAATAAAGATTTCTTTCTGCTTTGCTGTAATTTGTTTTGTTTTAAGATTTGCAGTGGCAAGAAATCTTCCTGCTTTAAAGGTCTCTTGGCTTCTATAGAGCTCTCCTTAAATCTGTCTTCTGCTTCTGAAAACTTGGAAAAATCCTTTGGCTACTGAGCTCATAAAATAGAATATAAATGTATAGATAATTATGAGGATATGAAATGGTATTAGGTAATTTTCTAATTTTCTGGTTGATTTTGAATGACTGAATTGCAAACATACCTACATTCTACTTGAAGTTTAATCCAGAGAGTACCTATACACCCACCTGTGTAACTATTCGTATAATCATGTTCAGACCTCCCCAGTCAAAAGGAATTAGGATGGAAAAGACATCTTATGGAATATGTTAATGCTAATGGGATCAATTTGAATAAAACTGGTTAATGCACAATTTGCACAAGCAGGGGAAAGGAAGAAAGTTTTTGGCCCCAGGGGGTGAGTAACAGCTGGAATCAGGATGGGGAAAGAACATGATTGAGCTTCAGCATATCTGATTTCAGCATTATTTAATCTTCTGCTAATCCAAGGGTCTATAAAATAAGCTTTCAAATAATATGAGTCAAATCCCAACAATTTTATTTCGAAGAGATCACATAAAATGTGTTCACTCTCATTCCAGTAACTCTTTTTTAAGATAGCTCTAACCAAATAGCACCTTAAACACACACATAAACTTAAAAGAGCATATTGTTTCAGAAGATATTTAATTAAACTCTTTTATTTTGATTTCTCTCTTTTTTTTTGTCATTTAGAAACAAAATGCAGAAAGCATTCTTTCCATTCTAGCTGCTTTTCACCACTTTCATTATGATGGGGACATTGTATTGACATATCTTACATAAAAAAAAACTATCTTAGAAAGCCTTGATCAATATCTATGAGACATTTTAAAAGACTTGGATGAAAGGTTCTATAAAACTAAAAAGTATTATCCTTGCTTGTACTCTGACACTAATATTTACCTTTAACTTGGACTTTTGGCATAGTTTTCTAACTCCATTCCCATTTAAGGAAAGCGATTATACACAACTTTCTAACTAGGAGGAAACAGAGTGAATGTTCTCCATTCTGTTATTGTTCCCTATTAGCATCTCGACCTTCTCAAGAGAGCCACAGAGACATCAGAATAATATTTGATATGTTATCATACACTTAAGCTCATCAAACAGATAATACCTTTAAGAGAGAAAAAGCAGATACTTAACTGTCCTGAGGAACATATCACTGAACGTGCTAACAGTCTCTTCTTGTCGCTTTCCACCCATCCACAGCAACAAAGAAGGGTAATTTATACGCATCATAATGTACAAAGTAAAAATAAAACCAGAAATATTTTACAATCTCACTTCACTCTTGAGTATAAGGAAGAAATGGTTGTAGTGATGAGAACAAATAGTTCAGCTAGATTTTCTCAATTCTGACAGTGTTTTCTTAAAGAATTATTTGCTTTCTCTGTGCTCCACCTTCCCTGTCTGAACAACAGAGAAATGAGTCTTCACTCTCCTGGCAATGTTTTTATGGGTTTGATTTGGCATTTGCAATATGCCCCTCTATGGGAGGCTTTTTAAATGTAAAATATGTCTTCTCCTGTTTCTGACTCGTTTTGTTAATGCATTATTGTTTCTCCTCTGAATTTTGTGGTTTAACTAGAATAACCTTGCCTCAGTTTGCAATCCAATATGGTTTTAGTCATGCTAGTTTTCAAGCTGCTTGAAGTATGCACATGGGTTTATCAGGATTCAAAATTCCTCTAACAGAGACAAGCTCAACTCCTGCATGGTTTAGGATGGCTGTCACAGTTAAACATAATCTCGTCTAGGCCCTCGTGGTTTTGTCTTCGACTTTGTCACACAGACTCTGCCAAAACCAACCTCTCCTCCATTAAACTGCCATTTCACAGGGAGACTTGCCAAATCCAGTTGCTTTTTCTCATCTCCAAAATTTCTAAATTCCATCCATTTCTAGAGCTCCACTAAGCCCAGATATAGATGTCTGTTGTGCCTCATCACTGCTGTTTCAAGCTTTAATGCTACTAAACTTCATTAGCTCTCATAGCATTTCCAGAGAACTTTCCTTGTAATAGAGCATTGCAGTTCCATTTCTCACCTTCTGGCTTCATGAACCACCGATGGAGGTGATCAAACACCACTGTGACGGATTTGATTTCATTCAAGCTTCTTTCTTTCAGCTTTTG
This sequence comes from Gallinago undulata, assembly GCA_026546715.1. NCBI lineage: Eukaryota > Metazoa > Chordata > Aves > Charadriiformes > Scolopacidae > Gallinago > Gallinago undulata. Next base: position 3,290,912 of record JAOTQQ010000012.1, on the reverse strand, counting down.
TTTGGAATTCAAAACACTCCACCTGCACCCTCTTGCCTTGTGGTCTTTTCCAACTCCATTCTCACCATTTCTCCTCTTTCTCCCTCTCTTTGCTCACATGCCTCTCCAGGCAAGGAGTAAAGTGCGACTGGAAAGGAAAATAGAAGTGGGGAGGAAAGGGATTGAGCAGTCAGCTACAACACAGGGGTATGAGTGTGCTGCACAATAGGTAATGTTGACACTCTTAACCTCTTAATGTTGTCTCTCTTCTCAAGTTCAGCCTTGAGAAGAGAAGGCTCTGGGGAGACCTTATAACAGCCTATCAATATCTGAAAGGAACTACAGGAGAGCTGGAGAGGGACTGTTTACAAGAAAGTGTAGTGACAGGACAAAGGGCAACAGTTTTAAATTGGAAGAGGGGAGATTTAGATTAGACACCAGAAAGAAATTCTTTACAGTGAGGGTGGTGA
>JAOTQQ010000012.1:3277070-3290363 GCA_026546715.1 Gallinago undulata | reverse complement strand
TTTACAGTGAGGGTGGTGAGGCACTGGAACAGGTTGCCCAGGGAAGTTGTGGATGCCCCATCCCTGGAGGTGTTCAACACCAGGCTGGATGGGGCTTGGAGCAACCTGGTCTGGTGGGAAGTGTCCCTGCCCATGGCAGGGGGGTTGGAACTTGATGATCTTTAAGGTCCTTTCCAACTCAAATGATTCTAAATCCACTGTTGGAGTAATGAACCATGCTTTCTCTTAGGTGACTACCTTCTTTTCATTAAAACTATGACTAAAAGAAAAGCAACACAATCAAACCCGTATATTTGTCCATGTTTATTAGCTAGTTCTTTGCAGGACTTTTTGCTAGCCCCAACAAACACTGCCCAGGTTTGAAGCACTTTGTCTTCTTTATCAGAAGAAGAAAGGAAATGCAGTTTTACATGCAACAAAGGCGGGCAGAGAAGGGTAGTTTGAATTTGGCTGCAAGGAACGCATAAAAAATTTCAGTGTTGTAACCTAACTCCATACACATAACATATATCAAAGAAATGAGACTGATGCAGTTCATGGTGAGCAGGTCAGACAAGCTGAATATAAGGATTCCAGAGAGGAAGAAATATTCAAAACTTTAAAGTGTGTAAGAAAATGTGACTTTTGTTCCCCAAACTGGTACCTTGTAGCCAGGGATGTAGCTATGGGGGTGATCAGAGCAGTTGCTGCGCCGGGAAAAATGTCTGAGGGATGGTGAACATATTTTCAGGTATTTAACAGAACAATGTAGAGGGAGCATGTCTCTGAGTAGGGCTTCTGGCATTCATTTTAAAAGCTGGAGAGCTTTTGAGAAAGAGCTGGATTTCACTGAGAAACACAAAATCACAAATGCAAAGCCGCTCCTACTGTCATTGCCAACTACTTCATTCTGCCACACTTGTTTTACGGATTGTATGAGATGCTCTTAATGACACTGGTAAAAGCCACAGACCCTGGCTGAGGACACTGTGGGAGATTATACTTATATTTTTGCTTCTGTTTGTGGTCTTCTATGCCAGTTGTTCCACCATTCACTGTCATACAAATCCCCTTCTTTAGTCCGTGTATCAGGATAGGGCCAGGCATCTAGAACACATGTTTCTTGGACAGCCTGGGGACAAATATCCAGAAGTCCTGCAAAGTAATAAATGCCAAACACCCCACAGCCTGAACTGAAGTTAATACATTTAGAGGAAGGGGTAAAAATAGCCTAACTAAAATTTTGTGAGATTTAATTAGGAACGCCACGACACTGACCTTCCAACAACACATTGTCAGTCACAGCTAGATGTGAGAGAAGGGCCCACAAACTATAACCACAGAACTAAATAACAAAATAGGCATTTCTCCAGCCTTAAAAATGAGTAACATATCCCCTCAAATGAATGTGTTCACGTCACCCATCCTGTCTGCTGGGAACAGCTCCAGGACTGTTTTTAAATTGTTATTGTATGTAGTCTGGGAATAAGCTGGTTTCTACAAGACAGAGCCATCCCAGGAATCATATGGCCATGTTCAAACCTAAACCTGAAGTCTAACCCTAAGACTTTGCCCTATTTAGCTTGCTAGTTTAACAATAGTAAAATAAATAAATAACTGTCCATCGGTGTGCACCCTTTTATCCACGTGTAAATACGATCAGAACAATCTTTTCAACATGTCATGCAGATCTTTCTTTTTGCCTCCATCAATCATGTTACTTATAATTCATTTCCTAATTAGTCTATGCCAGCTCACAAATGTTTTTGCGCTGTATTTCTTGGTCATACTTGTTTACACATGACAGAGAAGAATAATTCTGCCCACAGCTGGAGCTACTATGTGAAATGCTTCAGTTTGGGTACAACCAGCTATACAACAACTATATGATTACAGTGGTACCTTAAGGGCTTGCAAGTTTTGAGAGCAAGACAAGACAAAACTTGTCTTCAAATATCTCTTGAAATGACCTTTTGAGTTAAATGAAGTCTGTTTGTTTCAGGACAGGTTTCCTTTATGACAATATATTTACAATATAGCTTTTATGAAGAACATCAGAACATTTAGTTAAATGGATGCTATTTTTTTATCACCCAATATGTTTTCTTTTGACGTACTAGGATGTAGAACAGAATGATTTATAGTGCATCATCAGTAAGTACAGTAGATTATCTCAGCTTGGAAGAATAATAATAAAAAATGAATAAATGTATGCAATATTTTGCAGTATAATAAGAACTACTATTTAAATACCTTGATTTAATCAGGCACAGGCTATCCTGGTTTCAGATAAACATTATGTTCTTTCCCAAGGCATGTAAAAAAAAAACCTGTAATGTATAAAAATGAAATAGTAAAAGCAAATCTTTCCTTAAGCATGCATTTTCAAGATATCTATACTACTGATAGTCAGCTTTATATTTAGAACTAAACATAGCTATTTTATTTAAAAAAAATAAAGAAAAGTACAACACTGATTATCAATGAAAATTATTTAGGTTAATATGAATGCTTTTTTTAAGATTTCACAAATGAGAACTAGGAAAATGCCACCACTTGGATCAGATTTGGACTGAGAAATGTCTTTATGTCTAAAATGTAATATTTTTATTCAGAAGAGAAGCTATTTTCTATAGAATTAAGCTTAAGAATCTTTCATTTTATGGATTCAACAAACACAGCACATTACCTAGAGCAAAGGTAACCTCAAAAACCACAAGAGTTTACAGCTACAGCAAAAGTGCATTGAGGAATTAATTGTAATTATTAGAGCATCTGAGATGAAAAAGGGTCAGGTTTATCTCACTGAATTTTGTCACCTGAACCAGAGCTAGCAACTCTTAAAGAGAGAACTAAGCAGCTCCAGATGGTCTCCCACTCAAACTCTCTTGGAAGTCCCTTTTAGGGTAATATGAATTACACCCTGGAGGTGCCTTATTCTCTCCCTCAGTAATAAAGAGTGGCAGGGGTGACTAGATAAGTTGAATAGCTAATGTCAACACCTATGTAATGAATCTAATCCCTTATGAAGAAGTAACAATCTGTATATGCACAAAGTTATGAATTTAATTTGTCTTCCTTTACGTTGCACAGGATATTTCACACAAATATAACTGATGATGTGGGAGGAAAATGATGGCAGGGAGGGGGGGAGGGTAGGGAGAGGGAGTGTATGATTCCAATATTTTTCTGCTATTAAGATGTGTCTGTCAGCCTAATAATGGAGGAAGCAGGACTCCACTTCTTCCTTTGCACACTTGAAACTGGACCATAAGTAAACACTAGATCTCACTGGAAGCATCAGTTGAGAATCTGCTATGTCTACTGTCTGTAGATGATTTGGAGGTCAAAAGCAATCAAAGTCAGCAGTAGGACTGCTGTGTTACGTAAGGTGCAAAATGCCTGAAATAGCACTATCACAAGGACTCTGTGAAACTGTTGTATAGAAAAAGCTATGTAAAGGCAAAGCATTATTTATTTACTATGTTGTTTCCAGTTGATTTTGCCTCAATTTCTTTTCAAAATCAGGACAAGAAAGTAAGTGCAATCCAAGCCATCTACACAGCAGTCCTTCAGAGGAAGCTGTTTCTCTGCCTTCCTGAGAGTAGTAATTTATGTTCATTCCTCATTATACAGATAAGTAGACTTAACCCAAAGTTCTTAGAATATAGCACTGAGATGTGTGTAGGTGTGCCTGAATGTCCAATGAAGCAAATGGTATAGCTTTCACCAAAATGCCACAGATATTCTGCTTAAAGTAAGCTGAAGGTGAGCTACAATAGCACACCTAATAAAGTTCTAATAAAACTGTGCCCTGAATGGATCTGATCTGCTATACAAGACCAGGACATCTGCAACAGTTACTTAGATATATTGCCTTTCAGGATCTCTAGACAGGCTTAAAAGGAAGTTGGCTAATGTGAAGATCTTCAGTCTTGAAACGGTGACAGCATGAAGATCACACAGCAGTGGTGTTGTGGATGAGGTAGGTAGCTGAACGTCATTACGGTTTGATTAATATTTTCTGAGTATGCAATTGAAGAAAGTCTTGCTGTAATTTTTTTTTAAGCTAAAGAGCAATCAACCGTTGTCTGGTTCAGTGCACTGGGACACAAGGAAAAAGTCAGAGTTGTGTATGTTCAAAGGTCTAAACAGAAGATGTGATCCTGTTGCTGTAGGCTGAGGTACCTAAAGCTACCTGTTCTTGATGCAACACTGCTCTTCAAGTCTCTCTTAAAGAATAAAAATTGTCAAGGCATATCACTGGGAATTCATTAGTATAAAAGAAGAACTAGGAGTTTGCTTAAAAAAATGAACGTCCACAGTGAGCCCAGCGGTCAAGGAGACAAGACTTCTAAGTGTTGATCATGAGCACAGCAACCCCTAGATCCAAAAGAACTGTCGTTCACTATCATGAAAGAAAAAAACAAACCACTTTAAACCAGTGATTTGAATTTTAAGGTATCTTTAAACGATTACTGACATTTTTTTTTTCCTTTTTGCCTATGTAATAAAATGGAAATAAAAGAAGTGGAAGAAAAAAAAAAGAAGAAAAACTGTACTGAGAGATACTGAAGAGTTCAAGTTAATTTATAGGAATTAAGTTCCCTAGAAATAATATTACTGTTTTTCTGCCTTCCACCAGGAAAAAGGAAAAGACTTGTTGGTTATTTAAGGTTTCTGAAGCCAAAAAATATTGGCTTCAGAGTGTGTGAGGGGCTCAAGCGTATTTAAATGTGATGCAGACACTCGAGCATCACATCACAAATAAATTGAGAACGGAATTTCTGTGGCACACCACCCAAAGCTGGGGTTTTACTGGCTATTTTCTTTAGCTCATTTTTAACCACTAGCTGTTGCCCTCTCGATGATAGCATTTGCTGAGCTGAAGACCTACCATGCCTCTTCAACATATTTTGCTGCTGCATCAATCTGGCAGCACAGGAATTCAGGAGGATGGACAATTGTTTTGACCTTATTGTGGTAATGGAAAATATGTCAAATGTATTGATTTGGCTGCTTTCCTATTATAGTTCAAGGGAATGAGGCAGCTGTGGCAAGTGATTTTAACTGCACTAATAGATGGTACAATGTGTACTAGATAAGAGCTTTACCTGTTGTGATTCTTGAGTACCCATCCTGCTAGATGCAATCAATAGTAGATGCGTTCTCATTTTAAGAGAAACCACAAAGATTGCAGCACATTCCGTGTGGTTTAAAACCATTAGCTGACCAAGCCACAGAGCAGTTCAAGGGGGAACTGTGTTGTCGAAATGCACCAATGGAAAATCAGAGGCGAGGTTCACCACGAGATTGAATTCAGGGGTGTCACACAGTTGTAAGGACAGAGCACAAGAGGGGCCTGGATGCAGACCACTGCTCTGAACCCAATCACTGAGCCTGATTACTGTGAATGTGAGGTGGTCAGCCATGAAGTTTCAGAGGCACAGCTAGCATGGTACTAGAATTCCTGGCGTGTACTTCCCAAAAAACTGTTAGGTTCCGGTGGAAACAGACTGAAACATGATACAAGGCAAGCATTATCATCTTCATGCACTGTCTTCCCCAGTCTTCTCCCTTGTAGATGGGATATATCCAAATCAGAATTAGATTAGCAGTTCTCAGCTGCCAATCTGGTCGGTGTGACAATGTGGGCCGTATAAAAGGAGATGAAGATTTCTGCTTGGTTATTGGTGGACATGGAAGAAAATGGACAATGACTTGTAGCTGGTGTTTAAGCTTTTAGAATCCTAATCCTAAAATGTGAACAAAATGATACTCAAATCACACCAGATAATTCATTAATATTAAATATCAAAATGGAAAGACTAAGAGGATCTTAGAAGAATTAAATGACAGATAGAAATACCTTGTTAAGCTGCAACAGAGTCAGAAATGAATGAAATTTCAGAAGGAGCACAGTAGTGAAGCAGACTGCTTAATCTGGGAGACTCTTTATCATCATGATAAAACATCACATATATTCTCCTTCAATAGAATTCAATTCATGGGATTTCAGAGGTAGCATTAAAGCCAATTTTACAATAATACTGTTGGCACTCTGAGGTACTGTAAAATAACTTTTTTAAAAAGAGCAAAGATGTAAGAATTTATATTGCTCCTTTGCTGTTAAGAATTAAGGGCTCTATCAGGCCATCTGTCAAGAAGAAAAAAACAATCAGACACAGGTAAGGCCAAAAATAATGTTATGTCAGAGACATAACAGCAGACTAGAAGGTCAAAAGTCCTCCTCAGCACTGTTTGTTCAAGAGAAGGCATACCAGTCTCAGTAGTCAGCAGTACTCTGATGGAGTGTTATACTTAGCCACCTTCACTCGCTGCCCCACTTTAAATGAGCAAGTATCCACTCATCATTTGGTCGACTGAAGTCGCCTTTGCCATAAAACAGTGATGCAAACTTGGCTCCCACTCACATTTTTTCATATGATCAGACAGTTTAATCACCAGTCCCTTGCCTTCCAGTGAGATTTTGAAAGGCTGGAATATTTTGTTATACTGTAATGAAGCAGATAGCAGATCTCATCGCCCCAGGAGACTGGGAAGTAGAAGTTTTAACTTCAAAATAAGCTGGAGGTATACATGTATTTCAGAAATATTTAGGATTGTCATAGTGTAGGTTCAGTAATAAAGTATTAATAATGAAGAACTGATTTAAGAATAATGATAAACTACATGCTTCAAAGCTCAACTTCTACAGAGATATCAAAAATACCTGTCATGGAAATTTCTGAAAGATCTCATGCAAAGGTCAGAATATACCTAAGGTGCCTGCTGAAGGGTGCTTGCCTTGTACAATGAATGAGCAAAGAAGTAGATGATGCTGTAGGAGGCACTAATAGGGTCTCAAGCAGCACTTCTTTTTCCTGCAGCAGTTCAAAATGTCAAAATGCCCTTTTTGAAGGGTTCATGTCTGCAATTGGCAAATCAATTTCAGCTACTAGCGGGGGAATGCAGATTCACAACCTTTTTTTCAGCAGGGAATAAGTGCATCTCCACTGAATTCCTGCTGCTCCTATCACCATTCTTCACCACGAGTTGCTTGGGGAAGCTAGAGGAAAACTAGCATATTAAAGGAGCATTCAAAATCAGAAGACTATTAAGCATTAATTTAGAAATTAGAATTCCAGTTATGTTCTGATAAGTGTCAGTTCTAAACAAGCTGTATGTTCTGGAAAAAAAAAAATCAAAAAAAACCACCTCAAAACCCCAATCCCAAAACTCAGAATTTACTGTAGATGTTATATCAGAAGGAATCTGGTGAAAGGTGGGAGAGGATTGCATCGTCTGAGATAATTCTCTCCCGTCTTCAGAAGGTTGAAAAGCATTAATGTTTCTTGACACTGACAGAATGAGCTGAACAGTCACTGAAACTGAATTTCATAGCATAAGTAGCAGGGAGCACATTGCACTCAGAGCTCTCCCCCCGTCACACTAATAAATAAATAGATAGATAGATTAGATAGATAGATAGATAGATAGATAGATAGATAGATAGATAGATAGATAGATAAATGGCTTGCAAATTATTTTGTATCTCATTTGAAGGGACACCATTCAATACCAATCTTACAGGGTGGAGAGATCTTGAGAAAACATGAATTCTACATCAAGGTTAAGGCTTCTTTAGTTAAACAGAGTGTCATCACAGAATGTCTTTGTGCCTGAGAATTCTACTCTCTGGCTGCAAAGCATAATTCTCCTCCCACACCCCAGGACTTCAATGAAGAGGTTGTTTAGCCCAGTAATGATGGAGAAACAGAGAAACCCAGTTTCTTGAAGGTGGGGATAAAGTCATGGTGAGCACTGGCATGAGGACCCCATTACAGTGAAGACAAGAGACTTCACTCTGGAAATTTAAGTTGGATGGTTGGATCAAAAGTCTCAAAAGATGAATGCTCATCGATGCATACAGGGCCACTCAGAGAGGAGGTGCAAACCATTTTGACCTACACCTCTGGGTTTAAGAAGTAACCTTATTAAAATGTTCTGGGTTAGTCACAGAATTAACCTTGATTCATTCTAAAATTGTTATTCAGTTGCCTATAATAGCTAGCTAAGTGTGACTGAAATTCCCCATCGATAAATTCAACATTTATATGGGGCTGACAGGGAAGGGACAGGACCTACAGGAGACCCAGGGTCTCTGGACATGCAGGTTGGGGCCCAGAGGGATATACTAGATTATCTCAAATGAAACAAGATGCCTATTTTAAGAAAATGAGTCCTCCATATGCCCATACAGCATAGGCATGCCCCTTTGAATTAGTCCACTACCTACCTTGTTACAATTAAGGCAATGAACAAAATGTCTTTTGTTTAAAAAAACCCAACCAAATATTTTTACTTTGTGCTTCACCTGCCATGTTTCAGATGTCTACTTCAGGATGAGAGAAACCGTGTAGTGAACTCAAGCTGCCTCTGCACAAACCGAATTGGGAAGTCTTTGTGTATGTGGCAAATGTGTTGAACCAAATAGAGGAAAGCTGACAATATATTTCTCAGCAAACTAAACATGAATGGAGCTCTTATCAAGCCATTCTGTGGTTGATTTTCTCCGCTTTTCTTTTGCTAGATGATATTCATGTCTGTCCAAATAATACCTAGTAAATCCTTTCTATCAACACTTGAGAAATTTCCCAATAATGGAAGGTGACCTTTTATTTTGGATGACAGCATGTATTTCTGTTAATTCAGAGACTGCTATTTCATAATGGAACTTAAATCTTTATTATAAAATACCTTAAACAAATAAACTCCTTGAACAGTAACAAAAAAAAAAGACATTTTTCTCATTATTTCCCTGCTAAGGTAGTGCTTTAGAATTTCTTTGTGTTAAGACAGCTTTTCAGTGTTGGCACAGAGATCCTAAGGCATTCACATCAACTCATTTAAAATAATGAGAGTGGCATATATTTAAAATCCACCAAAATCAATGAAAGGTTCTTGGCTTTTAATGAATAAGTAAAAACTGGACCTCCAAGAATAGTTAAAAAACAAAAAGTCTTTTTATATGATTCTTTCTTTACTATATTCGTTTGCCATTAAAAAGCAAATGTTTGTCAAATCAACAATCCTCTCTTCGTCATGCAAAAAAAATATATTTATGGGCAGTTATTTTATCAGAATAAGTAAGGGGTGGAGGTGAGGGGTGGGGGAAGTCTATAACAGACAAGGATGTCAAAGTTAAAGCAGCAACAGGATAGAAGTCTACCTTTTTGGATGAAGTTGCCTTTTTCTACAAAGTGAATCTAGATACCAATTGGAAGAGTCGGGATGTGGGGAACTTCAGGCATACAAAGTGGATTTTTTTTTCTTCATTGATTTGGGATTTCCCCCCTCACAAATAAGTACTAATAGAACAGGAATTCATTTAGGAAACACCAATGGCATAAGCCATGTAGAGAATGAAACTAAATTATTTCCACGATCTTTTTGATTTGATAATCTGCAAAAAGATTGTGCTAAATACACACACTGTTTGAAATAGTCAAGCACATGAGATAAGAGCAATTCAAAGAAACATTCCAGCACTTCCTGAGGCTGGGAAATGAGAGATGGTATTAGCATATGTTATCTGTCACGTTATCTGGCATGTCAGATTTCTACACCCATCGCATGATCCAGTATGTGTGCGTTTGGGAGTAGAGGAAAAATTCTGATTTGTAACTCTCTGCCAGAGAGTTACAAGCTACTGCTTTTCCTCGGGGGCACATGTGGTGATACAAGGTATGTGTGTTGTGAAGGTAGTGGGAAACAGCTGGAGTTATTGCTCAGCTCTTCTTAGGCTGCCTCTAGGAGAAATAATGAGATGAAGTAAAACATAGAGAGGAGACGCATATTGCAGACCCTACAATAAAAAAAAATAATTTTAAAAGCCTCAGTTGCATTAATCATGCCTTCCTTAGAAAGCAGGTGAGCACAGTCTCACCTGTTCTCTCCCACTGCAGATAAGAGGATCTCCAGCTTTTCACAGCATCTACATAAACTACCAAAACATTGTGGGAAATCTCTAAATCACTTGTGAGACATGCTTCTCGCAATAGCCTGGAGAAGAGGTTGACCTCCTTGCCCATAATGTACTGAATCATCTGTCAGGTATTTTCTGTAGAAGGGGATAGAGAAACTCTTTGCAGTGCCCATGTCAGTCTGCATTTCTGTAGGAACACCCTCACTCCTCCTGGCTCTGAAGACTTAATGGCTTCTGCTTGGCGAGAAACTTCTGCTGAGGCTGAGCCCAGGTGAAGCACTGGTTGCATTTCTATCCTACATTTGTTTGCCGGTTCATTTCGGTTTATAATTATGCCAAACCCTGGCACAGTCTAACTATCTCAGGGCTTTACTCCTTTGTCCTGTTGCTTCTGCTGAAGTTCTCCTGAAACTCAGACCACTCCTGCTCCTATTCAGCTCACTCAGCAATTCTCCCATGCATAGACAGATACTACTCATAGCAAGTTGTTCCTGACCTATTTTATAACTAGGAAAAAAACCAGATACCTCCAGTCTTTCCTAGTTATTGTGCTCTAGGCTCCCTCACTCACTCCCCCTTAGCTTTTTTTCATTTAAAGCCAGCTTAGATACCAGTGGGAGTGACTTCAGAATAGCCAGGTAATATCCAAACTGAAACCATTCAGATATGTTTTCTTGGGTTTTCAGCCACTGTTTGCTCAGCATGTGGCAATATTACGGTATTTAATGCTCTGATAAAAGACCTACCACATATGTTGGTAATAACGATTAGGGTGGAGGCATAGAATGGGTCGTAGCAAGTTCCTATGTGTATGTTGTCTGTCAATATTTGTCCATCTGTAGAGACAAATTAGTCATTACCATAGACTATTAACCCATTTCTGGAACGGTTTTAAGGTCATCAGGCTGATTTAAAGAAAAATAAAATCATTCAGAGGTTGAGAAAAAAAAAAAGAAATTGGACATTTCGTTGAAATTGGAATTTTTGCACCTCCCTAGTTGCTACTCAAAAGAGAAATGTTTTTTCTTTTCAGTCTCTCCTGGTTCCCTTGAGTCCAGGGATGAATGCTATCAGGATGGGGGATGTTAACGCCATCAGCTCCAGAACCCATTTTAGCATCAGCTGGTAGTTAATCCTCCAAATCGGCTCTTCCTGTTTGTGCTTCAAAATATTCAGTCCTTGACCTTTTTGTACTAACCAAATAAGTACCATTCATCTTAAATTTATCAGTGTTGTTATAGCTACTAAACTGTGTATTCCAGCTAATATTTTCAGATATGAATAAGAAAGATATATAGTTTACAGTGTTTGCCGTTATCATGAAAATAAATTCAAACAGCATAGCAAACAGTCACGTAGCTATTTATAGATAGGAATGATTTAAATTAATAGTGCTTATTTTATCCTTTTGGGTGGGGAGCAGCACAGGATCACTTTATAGGTGTTTTCTGTAGTAAAGGGTAAGAGAAGATGATCTCTGGAATGCAGTTCACAGAACCTGTACTGCTAATGGGGTAGAGAGTGTCAAGGTCTCCTAACTTGTGTGAAATGAGACTAAAGTTAGGTGATGGGAATGATCCCTACCCTGAAGTGTTATGTGTGTATAGTGGATTGGAGACTTCAGGGAAACTGCTCAAGAAACCTAAGTGGACAATAAGTAGTTACACAGGAGATCATTTCAGAAACCTGAGTGGACAAAGGAAGAAGATATTTTCTATGTGGTGAAAAAGATCTCTTGAAAGCTTCCAAACACCTGGGACCATGGGGCCTTTCCTGTTCTTCTGGACTATGTTCTACCTCATGTTTCATGGTGGATGCCCACATTCATGTCCTCTTTCCTTATATAACCGTGTAACATATTTTCCCCCTTACATGCCTTAAAAACAAATAAATAATGAATTAATTAAAAATGGTCTTTGCTAGTACAGACTGTTGTCCTCTACCTATCATTTTCTGATGGAATTCTTTAGAAACCCAACATTTCAGCATGTTGTTTTTTGTATACTCTAATAACTGTAAATTACACACTTTGATTTTGGTATAAAAGATTCATTTTAAATATTCAGATCCACAGGATTTCCTCACAGCATTCTGTCACAGTCATTTCCACTTACAGGTAATGTGTTAGCTACTAATTACACTCCATCTGCACTCCGGATGTTAAAATACTGCTAATTTGTTTGAAAAGCTGACAAGGAGATCTCTATAGACTTTAACTTGATAATTTCATCATTTCGCAAGAGTTCAACAGAGTAGCTATTTATCTTGTTGCTTTTCTATAATAGCCCTTATGGCTTATGCAAACTTTATAGAGCAAAGTGTATGTTAGCTGTTTAACAGCTGAGCCATGGTAAGATAAAGCTCAGGCCTGTTGCTGGCTAGAGGTGTTCCTTTTGCACAAAATCACAATCATTGTGTGTGCATGCATAGAATTTTAGTTGCATAACATTATATATGCACACTGCTTTATGATTGATTCAGAGGATTTTTTTAATGGTGTTTTAACTAGAAGATAATGGGTAATAATCCTCTATTAGGAACTGAAATGATTTCAGAGTGGTTTTCCTCAGAAAATTTTAGATGTTGTTAGAGGGAAGGGGAAGTCTGGTAGAATTTCTGATTTCCTTTCAATGCCATACATCAAAACGTCTCTGGCACTTAAATGTTGATTCATTAAAGGGAACTGTGCAGTCTGCTGCACAAAGCAGGTAGCATGAGGCTGCATAGCCTTCAGGTTGAAAAAATATTCTTACCCACAGAAAGTCTATTGTCACCTTATTTCCAACCGTCAAACAGATGGTCCATGAGATGCTTCTACAGAAGGCTTTTCTTTGTTTGTTTGTTTTATTACTATTTTTCTCTGCAGAACATGGGAAACAACTTTCAATGAAGGAAAAATAGTCCACAAAGCTGAATTTCTCCTCTCCCACCTGGCCCAGAAGCACATTGCAACTGCCACTACCACCACTCCCATGCCAGGTGATTTTGGAAGGACTGGAGATGTGCTTCATCATCAACATAATAGTCAAAGGCAAAAGAGAGATACAGGAAGGACATGGACCTGTTGGAATGGGTCCAGTGGAGGGCCACAAGGATGAGCAGAGGGATGGAGCACCTCCTCTATGAAGACAGGCTGAGAGAGCTGGGGTTGTTCAGCCTCGAGAAGAGAAGGTTCTGGGGAGACATTATATCAGCCTATCAATATCTGAAGGGAGCTACAGGAGAGCTGGAGAGGGACTGTTTATGAGGAAGTGTAGTGACAGGACAAAGGGCAACAGTTTTAAATTGGAAGAGGGGAGATTTAGATTAGACACCAGAAAGAAATT
>JAOTQQ010000012.1:3251619-3276970 GCA_026546715.1 Gallinago undulata | reverse complement strand
AGCAACCTGCTCTAGTGGGACGTGTCCCTGCCCATGGCAGGGGGGTTGGAACTTGATGATCTTTAAGGTCCCTTCCATCTCAAATGATTCTATGATTCCAAAATTGTTTTCTAGCTTGCACAGGTACCATAACCAGACCTGGCCAGCACAGAAAGAAGTTTTTTTTTTATTTGCAAATAGAGAAGAATACTCAAACCTTCCCCAGGTAGCACAAAGTCATTTCAGTCTGATGTACCTAGTAGGAACCACAGCAGCCTGTCATACAGAAGGCTGGATGAGGAGAAGGTGGAATGAAATCTAAGTAAAAAGAAGGACTTGAAGATACTATTTAAATGATGCTGCATCATGATTTCAGAAGTTACACTTTATTGATCAGGAGTCAGGAATTTGCTTGTTCATTCCTCCCACATCTCACAGGGCTTCCGCACAGATAATCATTAGATGTGATGTTTAATAGAATTAAAGCCAAACTGATGCCTCCCTGTAGAGCTACTCATCCTGTTTTGCTGTTCACTACAAGCATAAATAATCTAAGCAGATCAAGGACAGCCATCATAATGAAATATGGGCAGAGGGATTCACTTCAGAAGAAGATTTAATTTCTGTGCTTAATTATTAAAATGCAATTATATTTAAATTTGAAGAAATGGGATCAGTTTCCTAAGGGTTAAAGAAGGCATTTACATACCTCAGTGCTCCTCTAGTTCTCAAATATTTTTGCTATGTAGTTTCAGATAAATGGCAAAAGGCGGGATTAATCGTAATTGACTTCAGGTATCTTCAGTGATGGCATTTACAGCTGAACTAGTCACACTGAGTTCCCCTTATAGCCTTATCACTAACATGCAACCCAGTTAATGTTCATTGGCCATCTACCTTTTTGCAACATGAACTTTGCTCTTCAAACTCCTTTTTCTCTCTGATTACAATAAGGACATCCAAGAAACAGTCCAATGAGAGTTGTCTATCTTGCAGAGATGTATAGAAACTCATCCTTACGTCTCTAAATTATGGATCTTCAAAGGAAGTTTATAACTGCAATTAATTGTTGACAATTCTGCCTGTACTCTTTTTTTTTCTATCACATTGAATCTTGGTCTTTGTTGCTCTTTCTTTTAGATGTCTCTTTGCGCATGGAACAGCCTCTCTGAATTAATTTAAAAGGTCACAGGCATTTCCCTTTCAATAATTCTTTCTGGTATTTTGCCCTCTTCTACAGGGATCATAAAGGTTTATCACATTTCTCTGTAACTACATCTTGATAATATTATATTCATATTCATATTTATACCCCAGAACATGACATTAATTTTCTGTATCTTGTTCCAGGCAAAGTCCCAATCCTGCCACAAGTATCACCTATGTTCATCTGTGCAGAACTGTGCAATCCAGCTGCCAACAACCTGGTTCACATATTGTACTTCTTATTCCCTCTTCTAGGATGTAGAAGAATGTACTTATACTCCTTCCATCTTTAAATTGGCAAGTATTTTTCATTACTATCAAGGACAAGGTGTACTGTAGTGCGTCATGCACTGGGCACACATGCAGAACTTCTGAGCACCCCACAATCGACTCAGGACAGGGTTGCTGGTTGTTCAGTTGAGACAAGAACAGTTGAACAGACTCCTCAGATTTCTACCACAAAAGATACTGAGATGGGAAAACCAACAATAGTACATATTTCTCAAGAAATAATGACACATGAGATACAATTCATATTCCCCTGCTTATTTATTCTGGTTTTATTATGATCTCACTGTTGTGCCATGACATTTTACATCATTTGCAGCAGATAGATAACAGGCCTTGTAATACACAAGACACACGCGACTCCTCTACATGGGACTGCCCTGGGAGGAAAAGGCAGCTGAATATTTCAGAGGCTGCCTTTTAGACTTAATTTCACCAAAATTTACATGTCTATTGTTTAAGCAAATAACCTTATGCAAGCTTTCTTGTCACTGGAGAGACATAGGTATTTTAAAATGTGAGTCATCTGCCCTGCTTCAGACATTTGCTTTAGGGTGATTGATAGGATTTTCATCTTGGACTCTACTGAATATAGTAGACCTTCGGGAAAGATAAATAATGAGCTCAGGTGTAGTCCAGGTGGGCAGAAGATATCTCCTAAACACAGAATCTTTCCTCAAAGAGATGATTCAGAATCTTTCCTCAAAGAGATGATTCAGTTCTCTCTACCCACTTGATACTCCTTCCTTAGGCTGAAACAGAAAAAAATGAGAGGTGTGGGAATGATGGTGCATAAACGCAGCATCCTGCTTTTAAATAACTATATAGATAATATAACTGTATAGAGCAACAAGTAATCCTCTTGGATGAATAGAGATGAATGGATCATTAAAACTTCATTA
Source organism: Gallinago undulata (assembly GCA_026546715.1). Classification (NCBI taxonomy): domain Eukaryota; kingdom Metazoa; phylum Chordata; class Aves; order Charadriiformes; family Scolopacidae; genus Gallinago; species Gallinago undulata. The sequence continues at coordinate 3,274,595 of JAOTQQ010000012.1, read as the reverse complement.
AGTTCAACTTCTTGTAGCAAGGAGAGGGTCAGTGACTGATGTGTTGCAACACAGATCCTCTTTCTCCCTCTTGAAGTGCACATGCAGCTCCAGTAAATCTAGACAAGCAGAGATGATTTCAAATTTTCATGGTCTTTGTGTCGATTATTGCTTCCAGCCAGAACTGTTGTATTGCCTCTCTTTAACTGCAATTGAAATAGCTTTTTAAGGCTTAAAGATGGGAAAAAACATGCTTTATTAAATTTTGCTTATTCACCTGAAAAAGATGCTCAGTCTGGAAAGACAGACTTGCAAAAGGACAATGATAATAATAGTATACCCTTTTGTATTCCTTTTATCAGGATGTTTAAAACAGAACATAGGGGTGAAAATATTTGCACAAGTTCATCCTGTGGACTGTCAGAACAACCAAAGATAGAAATCAGCTCTCCCAAGCCTGCAGTTCTTCATCCACTACATCATTCTGTACCTATATGTTTTTAAGAAACATACGCCACCTCTGGATAGGTTTAAGTTCCCTTGCACTTATCATGTTGAGCTTGTGCTCTCAGATAGGCTTCACTCCTGTTACACCTATTTTATAACACCTTTTTTATAACACCTATTTTATAACAATCTTCAGCCACTTTGCTATGGACAGGCCACATACTTTCCTAGACAAGATTTTGTCATAAAAAATTAATTGCAGGCATAATTAAAATTCTACATATTCTACATGTGGTGCAGAAGAACCATTTGTAGATAGAGCATGAACTGAAATATGAAGAAGACAGGCTATACCAACTATCGGGACTTGAGAGCCATGAAGAGGTAAGAATCTCAGGGAGGAATTGTGGGAGCACGTAGTGGCTAATGAATACGTTGAGTACACTTCACTGAAATTTGCCCAATAGCTTAAAAGTCTTCAGCATCCAAATTTCTGCCTTCCTCCTTATGGACTATCCAGCCTGAGAATGAAGCTCAACTTACCTCAGGTTGGCTATTTGAGGGTATAGACAACTGGGTGAAAGGTGACACTGATGTTACTCATGGAGTTGGCATTCCTCTAGAGGGAAAGGCATCAGGCTGCTGAAAGGTGAATCTTCTGAAAGGAACAGAAAAATAGGGCACTCAGCGTCCTAATAATAGGTTCCTCCACTATTAGAACCTAGAACTATTAAGCCCCTGGGGGAACTTCTTTAACTTGAATTCAATTTTGCCACGGCAAGATGTAAAGATAAGAAATGGAAAAATTGAAACACTCAACCATCCTGAAGAAAATTTGGACCAGTGTTCAGTCTAAGTAAGGAACCAGAGTTCACATTTTCTCCTAAGTAGAGTTAAAAGAGTGGTTGCTGTTTTCAGTTAGACCACCTAGGCATAATACAGCCTTCCTTTTAAAACCCAGACTGGAAGATAATTTGTCTTCAAAGAGTATGAATTGCTCTAAGAGAAAAATTCCTTTACAGAAGGACTGTGCTTTTAAACTGCATCAGAAGATCACCCAAGCACAGGTGTAACAATAGAGATGCCACTCATCATATTCCTATTTGTCAAATCTTTTCTCCTTATGTCTTGTTAATCACACAGCCATGCATGGAACAGAATCATATAGAATCATATGGGGTTGGAAGTGACCTCTGGAGATCATCTAGTCCAACCCCCCATAGTTTTTATAGTTTTTTGCCATATCTCCCTGAATAGTTTTTATTCACTTCCGCTTCAGGGATAAGGTCCTAGTTCATACCCTTCTGACTGATCAGGAAGGGCATTGCTTCTGTAGAAAGACCTTTTTAAAATACATGATAGCTTCAGTGCAGCAAGAAATGTTAAAAGGAAATGACCCAAACATCCTTGCATTCACTGGTAATTCTTTGCATGAAAGACAGAGTAAGGGGGATATGGCAAAAAAAAAAAAAAAACAAAAAAACACCCAGCAGTGTAGCAGTTAAAGAAAAAGGCAATAACTACTTCTAAGAAGAAGATTGGAATTCAGATCAAGTTGTAGAAGTGGTGGTTTTCTTGGTTTTCATCTTGGCTATTTTTCAAGTACCTTTTAAGATATTCCAGATCTCCTTGGAATTCTGTGGGCTGTAACCAGTGGATAAGCATGTGTTTGGGAAAGTAAATACCTAATCTTCTGACAACCTTAAGTCCTATTGAAATGAGCACTTTTAAGAGACATGTTCCTATAGCAGAACATTTAATGGTGTATTTAAGCATGATTTTACTAGTAAAGGACATTTATTAGTCCTGAACCTTATTGTCACAGGGCTGTAGACATTGAGAATGGGGCATCAGCATGAATTCTCAGAGCAGCAATACTTTGCCGTTCTGTTACATTTATTGAAAGCCTGCAGCCAGATTCTCCACTAATTTTAAAGGAAGTTAGTCCATGTGCAGAAGTGGTAGTCCTAAGTTTTTAAGTTTATGAGCTTTTATTTTTTCCACTGACATTTCCCCCCCCCTCCCTTTTTTTTTTCCTGTGAAAATGCTGCAGGTCTGTCTTGTTTAGGCACTCTGATTCTGCTGTTTATGACCTATAAATGCTTCAAATGTTCTTTGTTTTAAGATAGTTCAATCTCGTGTTTGAAACAAGGGGCAGGGCAACCTGAACCACAGTTTCTCTAGTTAGAAACAGATTTGCAGTTTGCAAACAGCCACCCTGACAGCAGTGTTTGCCGCTGCCGTGACCCTGTTGTTTCCTCAAATCTGCCAGAGGAGCTCTGCATGTGGCTGTTCCCTCATCCACTTGAGCAAGAGTCAGCAGAGCAAAATTCTGGTCTTCTCTGAATCACCTCTTCTTGATTGAAGGAGGTTAAGGAGTGCTCAGAGAACTAGACCTGCTAACAAATCTAAAGGTAAGAAAACCTCCAGAAGAGGAGCTCTGGAGACACTTGGCTATGCTGATAGAAGGCTCATAGGGATCCTAATTCAGCTGTGTAAAATTGGAGGCAAGGAGAATAAAGGATCAGAAAGAAAAGACATCAATCCACGTCATCTATTTCACCACTGTATTTTCAAGCACATCTAGTCGCACGTTATTTTGTATATAAAATATTGAGTATTGAGTAGCATTCCTGTATGCAGCCTGCTGCATTTCCTTCCTTTACTTCCTTCCAAGTTAGGAGTTTTGTTACATTTTCCGGTTTCCTGATTCTTTTATCCATAAATGTCTCCAGAAAACTCGCTCCAAGAGCTTGTGTTCTGAAGCAAAACACCAAACAGGGACCATTGCAGCTCGCTAGCGTTTCATGTCTCTTGGCTTTTAATTATTTTTAGCCTACAGTTCTTCTCTACTCATTGATTATAGTCACTGTAGTTGCTGGTATATGAGTAAATGACACATCTTTTAGATCTAAAACATTATTTTTGCCTTCATGCAACCTCTAGGAAGAGAGGGTGGGGATTTCCCTGTACAGGTATTGAGTAATTAAATAGATAATTAAACACTGAGAAGATACTGTAGAAGTATTTAGGATGCTTCCATCGTGTTTTCTTTGCGTTTGGGACCACAATGTTTCTAGTGGTGTTACGTCCTTTTCTTAAAAGACTGCTTACTTTTGCCTCTGTGCTCTGCAACTTTTGATGGGTACCGCATGGGATGTTTACCACCATCAGTCTTGTTAACCATCCAACTCGTCCTCATTACCTCACCCAGTTGCAGTCAGTGTACATTTAAACTTTTGTTCTCCCAGACCTCGGAATCTTCATCTGCATGCTGTTTCTGTCAGCGGGGCTTTTGTCTTCTTTAGCTTCAGCTGTTTTCTGTAATGTGGAAACTTATTGGGCAATGTAGAGAAGGATGAACATTTCTAGATGCATCCAGCAGCATGTCCAATTTGCAGGCTGACCTAACTCCTCATTCCCAGCAGAGAGATGAGGAATTTGGCCAACAGAGAAAGCAAGACAGCAATACAGACTGAATCACTGTCTGGTACCAATTTATTAGCTCAAAATAGGCAAAGGATTTTTCTGATCTGATAAAAATCCTAAGAAATATTTTAGGCCTCTTCCTTGTTACTGAGTATTATCTCTGTCATGTTGATAGGCTACAGACACTGTATTTTATCTTATTTGTGTTACAGTTAGAAATGGGCAAGATTTTCTCTGGCAGAGAGTAGAATGAGAAGCGGGAGGAGATTCAGACAATTTCCCTAACTGTCAAAAGTGAAGGAAACATGAAACAGTTGTTAAAAGTCAAATATTTTATTTTGATGTTTTAAGAGCAAAACAATTTTCTTTGGTTTTAAAGTCATTATTTGTTTAGAAACACATCTGTTTTTTTTAAAAAAGGGTTAAATGGTGTCTTTTTAACATTCCATTTTAAGCTGAGTGTTTCATTTTGGATGAACTCCAGCTGCAGCTTCATGACTTTATTTATATTTTGGTTGTTTCACAACAAAGCATAAGATATGACTGTTCCTTCTCTCCTCTGCAGACAAGACTGACTAAAGGCTGGGGAAAAATGTTGCAATAATTTTGAGGAAATTTAGGAGCTAGAGCAGTGAACTAAACAAAATTAGATATACCTGGCTATATATAACATCTACAGTATGGGTGTTTACTAAAATAGTCCCCCTGGTCTCCCTTTACAATCAATAGAGGTCAAATCATTATAAACAATCATTTCTAGAGAGTTATGTGTCTCTTCATCAGGCAGACCTCTAATATAGGATGGTCAGACCACCATCTCTCATTTCTCTCCAGTGACTGCAAAGGGAGAAGAGAAAGCTGCTTTGACTGTAGAAGGGTGTATTTCCAAAGTTTGAAGGTGAGATATTTCTTCCACACTTCCCTCCAGCTGCCAATCCAGCAGTGAACAATATAATGAGGCATGACCAGGTGATGAGGAACACCAAGCTGAATCCAAATTGACAGCAGTAGGGTAGTTATTTTTGTAAGGATACAGAAATAAGAACTGAAATAAGACAATAGCTAACACTGCGTTGTGTCAGGACACAGTAAGAAGGTGGGTAACTAGCCACTGGCAACTCGAAAGCCACTGCTAAGAAACAGATTTTGTCTTTTCTGTGCTTTGCTATCTTATTCCCTCAACTGGATCAGATGTGCTTGAAAAATTATATAGAAAACTGGCTCCCCAGAGTAGAAATGGTTCATTTAGTGAAAGAAAAATCCCCATAATTAATGGGGAAGTAAATAAATTTTACAAGTAACCTTCCATCTTCAGTGAAAGATTGTGTTATCGTCAACTGAACTGTTTTTATAAGACATATCTTAGGTTCACTGTGAGTTTAAATGCAAAACTTTGGTTTCCTGTAATATAAATGTATTTTCAGGAGCTGTTTGCATGCTGATATTTTATGGGCTAAATATGCTAGAATGACTCACTCTGAAGATATTAGTTTGAGCAGACAGTAACTTTTAGAAACAATTAGTAATTCTCCATTTCTAGTAAAAGTTGACCTTTAAATGCCTCAGATGTGGAAATAGAATAATGCTTAATAACTTACGGTAATTTCCAATAATTAAATACTAATTACATTCTCTTTCTGAGCACTGTGTATATTATTGGGCATTATACACACTCAGCAAAACACCAGCAGAAATTGCCACTGACACTACAGTGATTCCATCCTAATTACAAGCAAGTCCAACTTCAGATCACCATCTTACTTGCAATAGTTTGTTTCCAAGATAAGGATGGCATTTGATTAAGGCAACTGGATTACTAAAGATATGTTAAATGTGGATTGATATTTCCACGAGGCAAGAGCCGTATCCAACAACAGTTGGACACCTCCAGTTCTGAAGTCATTTACCTGATCTTCTTTCTACTCATGGCAAATAAAAATATTCTGAAGTGCTTTACCACTGCATGTGGTATTTGAAGATAAGAGGAGTATTAGAAAAAAAGAAATATTTGTAAGACTGACTGTACCTACTCTTTGAGAATTAAAAAAAAAAAATATACTGAACAGAAACAGAACTCAATAGTTTGCCAGATTCAGATACTGAGTCCTGAAATTCTCCAAAAATTGTAAATTATCCTTTCAGACATCCATAAGGAGTTTTTGTTCTCAGACCCAAAGACCCGTCCCCTGACTCACATATCTAAAAGCAAAGCATGTAGTCAGATCTGCTTTTCTAGATTCCCTGTATAATCAATAGAGCATTACTAACATTTTCAGACAGAAATTTAACTCCTCCTAATACAGGCATCCAGAAGAAGATAGAAGATCTTGTCAGGGAACGCTGGCTGGGAGAGATAGAAGTTGTGAGTTTGAAGTTAAAATATCCTGCCCAGAGTGTATCAGAGCACAAGTATATTTGTGCACAAAACAGTGTGGGATTGTAGTCTGTGTGTGCAGGCAGACCCAGTAAATCTGATGTTCCAGGAAGTATTTGAATCCAAGCACACAGGCTCTGTACCGATTTTTCATACCTATTCAATGATTCCAACCCTTCTTTCAATTCTTTAAAAAAGAAGCATCATTGTTAATGTATTTCACAATGCTTGTGGAGAGAGCAAAGGAGATAGCTGGAGTCCAAGTCACAGATTATGACATCTTTTTGTAGACCCCACATGTGAACTGCTTAAACTGCCATTAATCAATGGAGATGGAGGGTTTAAGCACTTGCTCAAACAAGGGCACCTAGAACAAATTGAGACAAGGCTGTTAAAGGTATCCACAAGGGTCTGGTAGATATGAGGCCAGACCTTTGAAAGGCCTTAAAAGTTCCCTGAAAGACACATTTGAGGGCCAGGATGGACACCTACATAAAAGACATTTCAAACAACATTAGACCCCTCCATCTAGACACTCAACTCCGGGCAACTTAACTCATAAAATCCCTTGCTGAGCATTTTATCACTCGTTTTGTCTTATGGAAAGGAAAATACACCCCAGGAGTCTGAGTATAAAGAACTGGTTTCAGTATCTTTGATTCTGATATCTTCCACCACTGCCAGAATCTTTACTGATTGCCCACAAAGCAAAAGCACAATTTTTGTAAGCAGTAGCCTTTTTGCAGAGTGGTGGACACCTACAAGACTGGGAGAGCAGGTTCAATGATTATTCTCATCCCAACAGAGACTTTTGCTGCTGTATAAATGTATTCACAGCACAGAGACACAAAAGCACTTGTGCTGCTAAACTGAGACCTCATCTCAAGTGTCACTACATGACTTGTCAGGAGAAGAAGTCTCTTGGCACCGGAGTTAAGCTATCAGTCATTTTGATCGACATGCTTTTATGCATGCTCAGCAGTCCAGGTGAAGACTGTACAAAATTTTTCAGCATTTCCACTCAATCAGTATAGAAAGATAGCCTTAGGCTAAAGAGTGATACCTTGACCCTGAATGATACACTCTAAAGGCATTGACCACCATTTCCAGCCCTTTCTTTCCCACATGCACAAAAATCAATAGGATTGATTCTTGTGCCTGAGCTCACTATGTCTGCATTATGGATTTTGAAGTCGTTTATTATGCTGCTCCCTGTCTTCAGAGTCAATGTGTGGTATCTCAGAGAGACATCTCTGGGAACGCTTTTGAGTTCTCTGGCATAAGCCCATCTACCTCCTTTGACAGGAAATCAGCAAGTAGATTATTTTTTCACAGACTTTTTATATTTACCATCTTAGCCTAGATCTTTCTTATTCTTGCCATGCACACTTATCATGACACACAGAACTGACAATGTTATAAAGACTCGTTAATCCATTGCTATTACAATCTTTGAGTCTACCAATCATCTTTGGACCTTATTTTGGGTTGTTTGAAATCGAATACAGAAATTCTTATTGAAGTTCTCATACTTGGATGAGCGTTCAAGAGCTAACATCATTTATTTAAGACATAATTGTTGCTGTTTTAGTATTTTGAACCATGAAGCTTCTGAAAAGACAGTTTCAAATTATGACATCAGGCCGGCCACAGAAATGGGGCAAAACTTTTTCTAAAATACTAATGAATGTTTTAACATGACCAGAACCCTGCTAACACATGAATTATATCTCTCCTGACCTACCAAGGTGCAGTGTCAGATTAAAAATGCCACAGAAGTAAAATAGTTCAATCTCAGAGCCACAGCCTGGTCCTTCCTCACTCCACCCTGTCCAAGTACGACACAATGAGTGAGACCACTGAAAGTTCATTCCTCTATGTTTAATGATGTGGACAAGAGGAGTAAATCTTATTGCTTTGAGCAATCTTCTGTCTCACCAATGCTTTGACCTGTCTCAACTAGCACAGGTCCCAAACAAAGTGTGAGAAAGGCTGAGGAGCAAACATGCACCAATGACCATTCCCAAGAGGCTGTTGTTGAGGACGAAGGGCAAAAGGATTGGAGGCCACTATTGATGCCACCATTCCTAGGTTACTTCACCTTAGGGCATAGGGCAATACCTGAGCTAGGGCCTGGAGCACACTACTCACATCTCAAGAGTACTGGTTATACTCGAAGCCAGCTCTTGGTAGGAGCAAGCTGTTAGACAAACCTTGGCCGGCACTGGAGCTGTTAGAGGAAAAATCTGGAAGAAACCTTGACATTGGCTCCCCATAACAGGTCTGCTAAGAAGACTTCTTTTTCCATTGGGAGCAGCTTTTAAGTCACTGTGTAGTAAGAGAAACACAGATGGAGGAAGCAAGGTTTATAATACTTAGTACAGCACTTGGGCTTAGCCTTTGAAGACCAGCCAAAACAGGGTGAGACAAGTCTGTTACTCAAGACAAAACTTGAACAATATGGACTGTCCAGTAACACCTGGTGGACCCCAGGACCCACATATTGTAATTATTGAAAGAAAGGTAAAAGATTTCATATGTCATTCATATGGTTTTATTCAAGTCAAAATTTAGCTCAGCTATCTAATGATTACTTCTTTATTGCACACTCAAGTATTTAGGCTGACCCTATGCCCACTGTGGAATTATGAGCCTTTCCAAAAAGGGGATCATTGCAACAAAGACAAGTGCTGGAAACACACAAGATGTTTCTCATGGCTGATGCCAAAGACTGGACAGTTTAAGGAAGGTGTATTGAATTTCACCTTTATGATTTCATCCTTTTCTATTGCAGCCAAAGAGCCATTTGCTGTAAAAGTGTAACTTTTATTGTTTTAAAGTTCTTTGCTCTTCTTGCTTTATGACTCTACTAATGCCTTTGGATTTTGTTTTGTTTGTTTTTCTATGTTTTTAATTGCATTTCTTTTCATTTGCTTGCTTGTTTTCTCTCTGTGAGTAAAATAAAAGATTTCTTCCTTACGTGGAAAATAACTGCTGAAAAAGTAGAAGAAAATGCCAGCTGCAAACCCCAAAATCTCTAACTGTCATGCAGTCCATGCCACCGTCCTATTGTTCCTCCAAGAAAGGAGATAAAATTTTGGAAGAGAAACAGCATAGTACCTGCTGGCAAGCTTCTTTAGATAGGATCCTAGAAAACATTTTTGAAAGTGAAGTGACAAAAAGGGAAGAGTTTTTTTAAAAGTATTTTTATTAACACTATGCTAAACATTGCTTTTTTTCAACTGGGGACCTGTAGAGCTCAATCCAAACAGTCACTGTCAACGTAAGCCCAATTAAGCAAACAGCATTGTAGCAGTGGTTTTCTTTTTCCTTTTTTTTTCTTTAAATTCAAAGAAATGGCTGTACATGTGTAAGTCTGTGTGTGTGTAAGAGACTTGCCCCTTGTCTTACAACCTTATCTTTTCCAGCAGTTAAAACAATTTACAGGAACCATGTTATTTTTAGTTCAGTATTTTGAAATGTTTAACAGTCTTGAGGATTAACTATTAGTGGAGCTGAAGAGAAGAAGTAGGGCTTTTTTATTTGTATTACTGTTTTATCATAGGTGGAGCTGGTCACAGAGTTCATGGTTACAACTTCCTAATACTAATATTTCATCACTGATAGCTTTATAAGAGTAACTGTTGTGACCTGAAACACTCCAGTCCAGGTTTCCGCCTTATGATGACTTCTCTCTTTTTAAATTAATTTAATAAAAATTAATTATCTGAGAACAACAGTAAAAGAAAATTAGTTGCTTTCCTCATGTTAAAAAAATTAAGGTCTTTTACCTTTCTTCTCTTGCTCCTCTTCTGCAAAAGATGGTAGTGAAAACTGGAGGGCATGGAAGGACAGAAAGACTAACTTTTCTATCAGACATGGTTTTTTCTCTTTCTTCTGATTAATGCCCCAGTCTGCGTAAGATAAAGAGCTCTGAAATATCACCATTTGCACATAGACAGAAGAAAGCATTCAGCAATCTCCTTGGATGCCTTAAATGCTACAGCAGGGGATCTAAGGACCCAAAATTCAGAAGGACAATTCAATGCATGCTCACCCAGTTTGATTTAGCATCTGGGTGGGTCTTCTCCAGTTTCCTCTGCCTCAAGCATTTCTATTTTTTGTGTCCTAGCTGATGGGTTAGACCTCAGCAAGAGGCCAACCTTGATATAAGGCCAACCAAAAATGCGTCTGAGGAGTGGACAGCTGTAGGTTACTGCACCTCCCAGCTCTGTTGTGTGCTGCTGAGTGAGCAGCCACGAGCAAATGAAGTATGTGAAGAGAGTAGCCAGCAATGAACTTAAATCTATGTCCAGGTGAGTCCTCAGCTAAGAGGCAGTTATCAGGCTGCCTCTCCTACTGTCCTCCTTCTTTCACTATCATTTGCAAAAATTTATAAACAATCCTTACAGAAAATGGCACTCCCAGCTCCTCAGTGCAGCAAATACTTCCATTCTCTGGTAATCCCTTTCCAAGGGGCACCAACAGAAGCCCTGGAAAAGAGATTGAAGCTCATGAGTGACACGGGGTGAGGTCATCCTTGCCCTTGATTTAGGACTGAAGCCCGGACTTCCTGCATTGTTTCTGGAAAGACAAAGCAGATTATGATATTCATTTAGAGAAAAAAAAACAACACCACCAAAACCTCAGGTTCTGGACAGGCCTGTAATGCCTCTTTAAGTAACAGGGGGTCCCTACTTGTTGTCCAAAGGTAGAGATTATGAACATCCTTCAGAGTTTCAGCTTCACCTTCTAGCCTTGGCTCTGGGGTGGCTTTGCTCCATGCTAAACTCAGCTGAGAAGCCAACAACTACCTGTGCTCAGTGTGGGGTGTTTGATTGCCCTTATTTCACAAAGGTATGCTGCAGACAATCCTCTTTTGTCTTGTTATATCTTAAGTCCTTTAAGAAGCACAGTGTCAACATCCTTTTCCAACACAGGTGCATTCCTTTTTCACTGTTTCTGTCGGTTCCTGACCTCACCTGACGTAGCTTATGAAAGATGAAAAATGTCTCCTTTGTATGTCTTCTCGAAGCGGAAATGTGTTTCTCTTGGAAGCAGACAGTGTTTTTCTTTCAATTTTTGGGCAGGGGACCATACACTGACATTGGACAATCAATAATCCAGGAGCAGATGGCAGAGCTCACATGCTGCCACTCAAGACCATTTTACTGCAGCTAGGTTAAAGTGGGGACAGCTTGCTGCCAGAAAAAATGCCTGCACATAAGTTTGGACTTTTCTGAAAAACTTTATTTTTCACAGTTAATCTCTCTATATCTTTAGCTGAAAGTTTACAGAAGGGTTATTATATATGTTATTGGAAACAAAGTGTCAGACTGTCTACTTCTCATGGTTCTTTTAATAAGCCCTGCTACCCTATTATTATAGATATATATATATATGACAAGTAGCATTTTAATGCTGTTAAATATGAAATTCAAAAGGATTCTGTTCCAAAGGGGAAAAAAAAAAGTAGAGGGAAAATTAACCAGCACAAGTTTAACATTTTATTCATGTTCTCATTTAGAAAATAATAGGAGAGTCCTGTGGTTAATTTGTGACATTGGCTCAAATAATTAAAAGGCATATATACAGTTTTCCAACACAATAAAATTCATATTCATTTCAGCACTTTTCACACTCTTAAACATCAGGGTTTGAGCTCAGTTTTTTCCTGTGTCTCTCTAGTCAACCAAATCAGAGGCTCCTCCAGTTGAGCTGGAGTTAGATTTGGTGTCTCTTCTCATTTGATCTCTGAGGGACCTTCTCTTTTTCTGCGCAGACCAGAAGGTTCAGCCTTCTGCCTAGGCCTGGAAGGATAGCTGGGATGAATATTCCCAGCTGCCACTCCACAGGAGGACTAAATTGTACAGCAAAAATTAAAAGATCATGAAGTGCTGAGAGCATAGAAGAGAACGCAAGACAAACTTCAAACCTGGAATATCCATTTAGAATATCCATTTAGAATAATTATCATGTAAGCTGGATGTCTGGGTGCAGTTTACAAGTAGCATAGACAGATGGTATCTCCAAAGGATGAGGAGTTATCTCCCCTATTATATACACATATGTCAGAACGGGGTAAATAGTCTTGGTTTCAACTAGCTCTGAAAACGATCAAGGATCAGTACTCAGGCTTGAATAGTGACCCCAAAGTGCTTATGTCACTAATTTGCTGGAAAGGCTTTGGTACAGACTCAGTCTTTGTTTTCTCTCCTGCTCTAGTGTGCTACCCACACATAGTTGGGAGCCAACAGGCAGTAGGAATGAGGTGGGCAGCTATGGGGGGAAACTATGGGGATGCAAACTGTGCCATTGCAGCTTCCCACAGGTATGCAGAAAGGGCACTGGTTCAGTTCATATGCTTTCATAGAACAGCTGTTGTGAATATGACAATAAAAAAACAATAAAATCTAAATTTATGTGAGACCCAGGATTAACTGTTAACCCACGTTGCAGATTCTTGTCTGTTTCCCTACAGCAATTGTGCCTTGACAGCAACATGAGGAAGCAATAAGTTACACTAAAATTACTTAATAACTGTCAATAATTAACTGTCAATCAGACTAACAAACTATTGTTCCAGTCTCCACTGGACAAATATTTAATCCCTATTGGCCTCATTTATCCTCCTTAAACTGAAAACAGAGAGTTCGTTTTTATGTTATATTTTGTTTCTAATTTCTACGAATAATTAATTCTTTAGGGAACGGGCACAGGGCACCTGGTATGACAGGAACCTGCCAGTCGACTCAGTTTCATGTATACTGTGGCAGTACACATAAAGAAACGATGGCAATGATGGTGTTTGTAGAGGTGATAGCCCCTGCAAAACTGGATTACATGCTTTTCAGATAGGGCAGATTTATTCTGTTGGCCTTATTGATTTTTTAAGCCTTTTTCCAGGAATGAAAATTTATAATTTAACAGAATATAGAAAAGTCTTCACCAACAAACACATTTAAGAAGATCCATGGCAAGAAATTTGTGGCTTAAATACACTCTGGTTGCACAGTTACCCAAAATCCCAGAAAGTAAGTCTATCTGGTTGAACCTCTTCTACTATATTACAGCTACATCTGTCCTAATAAACTAAGCAGGACCAGGGCTTGTTTTCTGGTTCTTTGGCCAAGCATCATGCTTGTCTTTATAACTGAACTCTTTCAACAAGCAAAGCACCAACACAAAATACAAACTGCCCATTGGTAATGACTCCTGTAGTGCTAGAAATTCTGAACCATGGCCACAATTGGTTTTGGGGAGTGCTGCTGGAGGCTCTTGGCCGTGAAGGGTGATGCTCATGCTGGAGACAATGTTAAAAGTTTACAAAAATACTACTGGAGTTACAGCTCAAGGAGCAAAGGCTGAGGGGAGACCTTATTTATGTTTATAGGTATCTAAAGGGTGGGTTGAAGGATGCTGGAGCTGGACTCTTTTCAGTGGTTTCCATTGATAGGACAAGGTGCAATGGGCTCAAGCTGGAACACAGGAAGTTCCATTCAAATATGAGGAAAAACTTCTTCATGGTGAGGGTGACAGAGCCCTGGATCAGGCTGCCCAGGGAGGTTGTGGAGTCCCCTTCCGTGGAGATCTTCAAGACCCTCCTGGATACAGTCCTGAGTGATGTGCTTTAGGTGTTCCTGCTTTAGCAGGGAAGTTAGACTAGATGATCACTGGAGGTCCCTTCCAACTCTGACAATTCCGTGATTCCATGATTCCGTGAAATATTCCTTTCCTCTGTTTAATTCAGTAGTATAGCTATAACTCTGAGGAGGTATTTCTTGTAATAGAATAAACAAAACTCTGTTACTCAATACATAGGATAAGTATTACAAATCCCAAGTCTTTTGATCCATTAATATACAATTCAGATAGTTCCTGGTTTCTTATCAGAAAAATCAAGATTAAATTAATGGTGAATGTTTTGCAGATGTATGCTAGTTTACATACACAAGCATGAAATCGTAGCAGCTGAGGACTTTGATGAAGAACAGAATTCTCAGTGGCACCAGACTGATGTTAGATTTTATGCCAAGCAAAAGCATAACTGCAAAGCTTGCACCTCACAAAGTTTGAAAGAACATATAGCACATAGCACTAAGTCTATAGCTCATAGACTTAGAAGCAGAAATTAAAAGGAAAGAATAAAATGGAGGGTTCCCGTACTGTTTGCCATATATCAGATGGACTCAGATTTCTCTTTAAGAATGTAAACTCCTCTTCATCTGTAAGTGAGTGAGTATAGTCTGCTCTGGATCAAAAACGAAGATTGTGATGATTTTTTCTGGTCTTAACATCAACAAATCCTTTAAATAAATGCAGATTTCCATGCAGAGCTTTTTGAGTGCTCTGTTTCTGTCTGTATATATGGCTGGTTAGAGGTCTAACCATTGAATGGATATTCCATACAATTAATTTCCTATGGTGATGTTTTTTAAAATAATAGAATCTAAACATATTACACTATGGCACTTTACACTTCCCAAAGGAGATTTAACAGCTCATCTCGTGAAGAGATTGCTGAGGTTTCTTTTATTTTTTTTTCTTTGTTTCCTTACAGTCACTCTCTTTTTCCCTTAGTTATATTGGGTTGAAAATGCCTTCTCTTGGCTCATTTTGAAAGCTAAGCCATTCCTGGATGTTCCTTGTTCCTGGATAAGAATCTACAGGGGAAGGCAAGACTCAAGGAAAAGAGCTGTGTCTGAACAGTGAAGGTGTGATTCATCTCACCTATACCTTACCCATCTAAATTTAAGATAGCTATCGGTTTTATTTTCATTGTCATGACATCTAATAAAGAGATTGAACCCATTTTGCCTGTTATTCAGTTTCTAAGAGAGCGCCTTTGGTAACTACTTGTATTTATATATGTAGTTTTCAGATGCCTAAATTAGAACAAATAGATCCTACCTAGAGTGAACTAAAAACCTCAGAAATTGGCCAAGTTTGAAGAGTGCATTTTATAATTGCTAAATTGAGAGACAACGGAGGAAGAAGAGAACTGCTCTCCAACTGCCTCTAAATAAAACCCTTTTTCCCGCTTGCCTGGCTTTACCGCTTATTCTTAATGTTTCCATTTTCCAAATAATTTCCAAATTATTTCCAAATAACCCTTTTATGGCTTCTGTTCTCTTTCAAAACAATTATGACTGTGCAGCTTGAGAAAAGAGTCAGAAATACAAATGTCTGAATTTCCAAGATATATATTTTTTCTGAAGAGCCTAGGCTCGGGACAGTAGACATAGCTCAAAATACTTCTCTACTTATGCCATTTCTCATATACATCATATGTCCACCATTTTAATGCAAGCTCCTCTGGAAAAGAACATCTTTTCTACGGTGTCTTTGAAGACCAGACACTATTCAGGAAGATGACTGAGTCTTTCACAGGATTGCAGCTGGGAGGAGGTTGTGAAGAAAAAGGAGATAATAAATCCACCTTCCCATGTGTCTTGGCAATAAACACAAGAGATAATTATATTTTTTCCTCTACTAGAGAGTAAACAAAATATTCTGCATTTCATGCAGAAGTGGTTATTGCCAGGTTTGAGAATCACTGAAGCCCAGAAGTGTATTGCCAGAGGATGCTAATTGAATAAAAGCACCAGATACATCATTGTTAAAATATATTCTTGTACATAAATTAGCACGTAAGGGAGAATGAAGCCAGGCATTATATCTCTGCTCTGTCTCTAGTGTAAATGTGAAGCTTTTCCCCGAAGGGAGATCATAATAGGCTCAGTTAAGATCTAATTGAGCTTTTTTTTATTAATTTTAAAGAAATAATCTTTTGCCACTTGCCTGCAGAAGACTCACAGACCAGAAACAGCTGATGTTGTCATTACAATGTGCTGAGAGGCATCTGCGTTCTCTGGGTGGCATTTTTATTGCGTCTTACATGCTATTAAGCATACAAAGGGCTGTGTAGTTCAAATGATTAAGAAATGATATTTAGAAGTTAGCACATTTATTTTTAAAAATAGAAGTGAGATCTTTATGCGTCAACGTGTCGGCAGCCTTACTACCTCCATCCATCATTGGAGAGTATTCTTACCCTGTAGTAGCTTCTAATTAAATTTCTTTTTAGTGTGAAACTCTTCAAACCATGCTTGTGCTTAACCGTGTCAGACCTGTCAAAATACATGAAGGTTTGATGGGATTAAATCCAAAGCAGCATTGCACAGAAGGATGTGTCACAGTTAGAAATTTATTTCTTCCTTGTAATACGGACAGAAACAAAAAGTTCTTTTTATGCTGGCACCTTGCATACAAAGCTCACTCAAAACACTGATATGCCCAGTAATGTTCATAATGTTAATGACTTTTTTGAATGAGTAATCATTTCCTTAATATAAATATTGTTATAGACACCTTCTGTTAATTCTATTGTGTTCTGCTTATGATGCCATGGAATTTACTCTGAAAATAAAATTAAATAAAAAATTCTGTTACCAGGAAGAATTTGGAGACTGACAATTCCAGAAGACACAAACAAAGGGCATCCCTGAGTCTGAAGTAAAGGGGTAAAAAAGACTTACTGAATTATCTATTTTGTCTCTCTACAAATCATAGACATACTAATGCAGAAGTGAAGGAATGGGGTTGTTTAACTCAAAGGTTTCAAAAGTAAGACAAAGTGAAGATGTTTTATAAAAAGCAGGTTAATCAAGAAGAGCATTTTCTAGATCAGGAGGTCTCATATAGGTCTACAGCTGCCTTTGAGATGGAGCCGTTGAAGGAATTCAGATTCAGATATTTAAATGCAAGTGTCTGCATATGAGCTTTTGCAGGGGAGCCTGATCAGTAATCTCCCATCACAGGCATTGGAGATCTAACTGATGCTATCAGCGAGATCCAAAGAACAATTCAGTTCAATCTGCAGCAAAGACCAGTATTTGGTCAGTCACTCATTCTCTCCACCACTGTACAGCCTTGATCTTGACCTTGACTGACAATAGCAGCCACTGGGCTACTTGGTTCAAACACAGGTACTTAGCTGAATCACATCTTTAAATGTAAGTGACTGAATCTCAATCCAGGTGACCTTACTCCACCTTTCATTTCAATCTCATCTTGCTTTGCCTTATCCACTTGAATTAAAAGCTCCTGAAGGCGGCCTTGCCCTTCTGTGTTTGTTGAAGGTCTTGTTTAGGGCCAAGATCACCAGCTCTGGCCAGGTTCTTTAGGTGTTACCAGACTGTAAAAAGTTGTTTAGCCTAGCTTTTAAGAAAATAAGTGCCTAGTTTTCTCAAAAACAAAAAACAAAAACCAACCAACCAAACAAAAACAAACAAAAAACCCCACATGAAATGTGGGATTTCCTTAAAATCATACCTAAATCAGGAAAAAGAAAGTATCTTGTAAAACTAGTGAGTCCCACTGTAATGGGGAGTAACTTGCTACACTTGTTAGAAATGAAGGGACATCCGTGATTATTTGCAAGAGCTTCTCAGATGATTTTTTGACAGAGGATGCTTTATGAAGAAAACTAATGCTCCTTCACCTCATCACACAGAGAACCTCAGGACAGGGACAGAACACAGGTCAAGAATGACTTTGCAATTCAGATGCCTTAAGCAGCTTCTTAGAGCATGCTTGAAGTCAGATAATTCATTATTCAATCTTCTACAGAAAGCTTAGGGTGACATAAACAGCCTGTATTTATTTTGAAGCTAATGTGAAGGGCAGACCCTTGAGTGATTGTTCTGAACTCTTTATGGGAGCAGCCCAAAAATATATCCTGATCAATGCCCAAATTAGAAACCTGGGAACAATTAGTTTTTTTCCTCCATACACAGTCACCTCGGAGCCAATGTGCATTTTCCCTATATTGAGGATATGTCCCATTATTATTTATTAGCTGTACTGCAGAGATACCTTGAAACCCCAGATGGAAATGACTTGTGCTAAGTGCTGTATAACCATAAATTAAGGGACAGTTCTTGTCCCAAAGAATGAATTGTCTAAAAATTAGATGTTCTGAGAAAAATTGTCTTAAGATGAAGAGCCACAAGGGAATTAAGTCTTTTCCTCAAGGTGACCCAGCAGGTGAAAAGCAAAGCCATGGAGAGAATCCAGGTGATTTCATCCCTGAGACAATTCTAGACCTTGAAATTTCCATGGCTTTTGTGTATAATTAATAAAATAAAATGCTAGTATTTTCCCAAGTAACAGGTGAAAGGATAAGAGGAAATGGTCTCAAGTTATGCCAGGAGAGGTTTAGACTGGATATTCAGAGAAATTTCTTCACAGAAAGGGTTATCAAACACTGGAACAGGCTGCCAGGGGAAGTGATGGAGTCCCTGCAGGTATTTGAAAGGTGGGTAGACGTGGTGCTGAGGGACATGGTTTGGTGGTGATTTTGGCAGTGTTAGGTTAATGGATAGACTGGGTGATCTGAAAGGTCCCTTCCAACCTAGAAAATTCTATAATTCTGTGATCCTATGATCCTATTTTTCTTTTCTTCTGTAACATAAGAAAAAACAGTCCTCATACCAAAATTAAAAAAACCCCTAGAACTCAAACACCTGACTCAGACATACAGACATATTTTCTGAAGTGAAATAACATCAGATAAATAATTTAATAATAAGTATTTTAATTAATAATGCTAATAATATCAAAATAAACAATTATATAACATTTAAATTGCAGATTATGTTCTTCCTTTATTTCAGGGGAATAATAGAAAATTTTGAAAAACATGGTAGAAGAACAAATTATTCATATTTGTATGTAATTACATGAATAACTGATATATACTGAGAGCTATTTATCAATATATAGGTACATACAGATAATATATATTACAAACTAAATGTATGCAGATATATAGAGACCTAAAAGAGATAAAAATAAACATGAAACAGTGTTTTCTCTTTTTTACTTGCAAAGGTCAGATTTTTTTATAGTTTCTATTTTAGAAGGAAAAATGTAAAAGCAGTTGTTTGATTCCATTTGTTTCTCCAACTTCTTTTGCAAACAAGAGGGAAGGGGAACCTTCTCAACCATGGATTTACAGCTGTAATTTTAACCTGAAATGTGTAGCAACAGGCTTTGTCTGGGTTTGGCTGGTGGCACTTATCATAAGCCCACCGAATGTTTTCAATCAGATAATGTCATTGCTACGATAACAAGGACTCAACGAGACATGAAATGGCCTTTAGGGATTTAAAAATAGTATCAGTGCTTGTTTTTCAGTTTCACTGTTTCACTCTTAAATCCAGGCAATTCTCAAAAGTAAACAATGCTACAAAAGCCTAACATTCATAAAACATTTTACAAGCCAAAATAAAAATTATAGTTACCATCCTCCATGAGCCTTGTTTAAAATGATCTGAATTTACCCCTGTATTTTCGGTACTACATGCAAATTTGTAATTAGGTTATGATTTTTAATCAATCACTAAAACAGCACAGATGTCAGAACATAAATTTCAGGGTTTTAAGTTAAGTCCCAGAAGCCTTTAAACCAATTTGGGTTTTATTGGTGAAAGAGAAAAATCAAGACATACTTCTCTGGCTGGATGAGTTACAATTGTTTTGAACTAATTTGAGGCAAAATATAATCAGGTACATAAAATCAGTCAGGCAGAATGAAGAGCCAACCTCTGGCTAAACTTACTCCTATTATACCCAGTTCATTAAAAATGGGATAAGAATGATATAATAAGGTTAGAAGAAATGTCATCATCAGGGTTAGGAAAATATTGACTCTTCTTAAGTGTTCTCTTCCTGGTTGGAAAGAAGGCAATTTAGAGACATTTTAATTACTAAAGTTAACTAATGCAGCCCCAAAAGTTTCATAGTGTAATGACAACAATTTTTTAATCTGTAAAAAATTGATGGACATTATATTTGCTTTTTCCAGTAGAGGTTGTCAATCCGAAAAACAGACTTTATCATGAAATATAGCAAAAAAGCAGGAGCTTAATCAGGCAGGCATGTCAAGAACACGTTGGTCTTATTCCTTCTAGGCTGCCCTCACGTTTCTGAAAGAAAGAAACAAGAAAAATGTTACACACGTGGCAGAGGAAAGTTTTATACGGTGCTGTGACTGCATGGATGAACGGAGCCCACATTCCACTTGCTATTCACGTCAGATCGATATTTAAGGAAAAAAAGCTTCTGTCATCGCATCAGGCAACCAAGACCATGCTAGTCAGATGAGGTTGGGTGTAAAACTAGTCACTGAGACACCATGCACTGAGACACCTTTTTCAGAAGGCTGAATTTAACAGAACTAAAGCTATAGGATAATCTAATCTTTTATTCACTATCTCTGACTCATCAACCACTGCTCATCATAAAAACATCCCCCAGAAGCAACAAAGCTCTTGTCTTCTCTTTGTGTAAAGAAAGGGATAAAGGAATCTGTCCACACATTTCTTTTCAGCAGGCAGGTCTGTTGCCCCACAGTTTCTCAGAGAGGTGAAGTGTTTGCATTTTGAATAGAAACCCTTTGCAGGTATGGAAAGGTCACCACATAGTCCTCAGAAAGGTGTCACTCCAATGAACATGGTTAAAGTACCTTCCTCTGCCTACAAAGCCAGGAGTTTAGCACTCCCTGGGGTGAAGCCCCAAATGTCTCACACACGGGTGAGTATTTGCTGGGTAGGTAAAAGGTCAATGACTCTGGTGCAGCCCGTGCTATTTCCTTGAGTGCTACTGATTATAGGAACTGTCATATTTTAATTGTTATTTAGGGCCGATACTAGCCTTACCTATTTTTTGACATATATTGTCAATGAGTCACACTGAATTTCCATTCCATCCTGGGAAAATGAGCTCTGCTGGTGTACATGGCATTTTGCTGGTGAGTGAGAGGGCTGGGGAGGAAGGGAGGGAGCCATTGCTGAAGTAACATTCTTTCTGTGCTGGTGGGGAACATAAATTCAAGGAAGGAGTCACCTACCTGCACTTTGTTGTCTCCTTAGGGTTCCTTTGTCATCAGAGGTGAACATTAGATCCCTCTGGAGCGTGATCTACACAATCCCAGCAGGAAATAAATTGCCTGTTGGAAACAATTTCTTACTCCTAGTTCCTGTTTCTTTGGATTGATTAAGGGCGCTAAGGTGACAGTTTCCAATAAACATCTAATATTTAGGGCTCTGATGACGACACAGATGAATCTCACCTTAGATTAAGCCAATGGTTCCTGTCCCTTCTTCACTGTGGTGGTAACAACCTCCCTCAGCAGAAAACAGTCTACCCCCAAGCCAAGTTTTCAGTGACCTTTGTTTTGTGGCACCTTCCCTGGACTAAAACATCACTGCACTCTGAAATTAGCTCCTGATTTTTTTTTCCTTCCTTTCTAGGTGTTGAGGATGACCTTAAACATTACACTTTAGTCTATATTTTTTTATGTGCTGCACATGCTGGCAGACAGCTGCATGGGTGCAGGCAGCCTGTATGTCATTTAAAGGTGGGTTGTGAGATAGATGTGTGGAAAGGTTCTCCAAAAGCCTCTCAGTCAGACCAGTATGGACACATATGGAAGTTTGACATCCCCAATGTGGACATCCCCACCTTAGAGTGGTCTTAGCCTCTCTGCGCAGTCAATGTCGATCCAGCCATTGAGCTGGGGACTGTGGTTACACTTTCTCTGTAGTAAATGTCTAAAGGAGATTAAGTAAAGCATGGTCCAGAATTAAGTAGGACAATTGTCCCATTGCAGACAATCGCTGTCTACAATCATATTAGGTAACTGTCCATTACTTTGATAGACTTCACCCTAAAAATATCCCTGATGACTAAATCAAAGCTACTCATGCTGCACTGTACTTCTTGGAAACTGACAACTGGCAACAACATATTAAGACATCTATACCTTAAAAGAAAAGACCATCAGGTAGAATGACTGAAATTCTCATGCTTACTGACATTTGAGAAAGCTGAAATTAATCCAGAAAACACTTTAGCTCAGTATGTTGATTCACATCAGTCTGCAGTCCTGACAACATGCTAGCAAACACTTTATACCCTGTATGTATGCTACTGAGACAACTGGGAAGCTTTCAGGACCTTCACTGGGCTTTGAATTAGCAACTTAAATTACTAAACTGTAACTCTCCTCAGTTAAACATTTAGTCTGGTCTGAATATTCCATCTGCCTTCTCTGAATTTTAGCTGTATGCTAAATATTTTAATTGAAAGCATGCTTACAGGATTTAATTATTTACTCTGAATCCCCAAATAAAAAAATAATTTAATCTTGAACAGTCTCTGTGGACACTTAGTATGTCCAGGAAAATTGATAAAACCTAATGAGCAAGAAGTGTCCTGCAGATAAGTGGGTGGTTTTATAGTGTGTTTTTTTAATGCCTCTGTAAAATATACAAACAGTAGATGGCTTCATTTTGCTTTAATTAGGATGTCAGTATTCAAATAGGAAAAGTTTTAGTTTTGGTCACTCAATCCAACATAGACAAAGGCAGTGGCAAAAGATTTTTAGCCTGTCTTGGGTGTGAAATCAGTCAAGTTCAATTCCTCACCAGCTGGACATGACATACTGTAAATATTATGTAAATCTAACAACTGGAAAATATGGAAAATGAAATTTCTCTTACAGTAGAAATGTTGGGCATACTACATTTATTTATCTGATAAGTTTTTTAATTATTCCTTATTTTTCTAAAATGGATAGCTTCCTGAAAGAAAATTATTAATCCCCATTTCACTGAATTTCACTGAATTTCACTGAATTTTTGGAGTTGGAAGGGACCATAGAGATCATCTAGTCCAACTC
>JAOTQQ010000012.1:3239723-3251519 GCA_026546715.1 Gallinago undulata | reverse complement strand
ACCCTACACTTTTCCCTATTGAACCTCATGAGGTTCTTCCTCGCCCAGCTCTCCAGCCTGTCCAGGTCTCGCTGGATTTTTTTTGCTCTTTTTCTTTAAAAAATCTATTGGTGATGTATTTTTCATTTGTAAAATTTCATAAGATCCCAGTAGTAATCAGCAGTACACTTCT
This sequence comes from Gallinago undulata, assembly GCA_026546715.1. Taxonomy (NCBI): domain Eukaryota; kingdom Metazoa; phylum Chordata; class Aves; order Charadriiformes; family Scolopacidae; genus Gallinago; species Gallinago undulata. Next base: position 3,251,347 of record JAOTQQ010000012.1, on the reverse strand, counting down.
ACCCTTATTCAAAATGGCATAGACAGGCAACTCTAGGCACTGACTCCTCCTGGACATCTATCCTGCAGAAGGATGAAAGGTTCTCCACTGATTAGAGAGATAACTGTTAGTGGTTTAAGGTTAGATGACAGGAAATGCCTAGAGCTAGTGCCCACAGATCAGATAAGTCAGTTAAAATCAGTGTTTTCCACAGAAAAAATGATAGAACATGATGCTACAGTCAAGATTTGGAAGCAGCCTATTTGCATTTTATTAATCTCAGAGTTTCCCAAAACAGTTATTTTTGGAACTTAAATTACTTCCACATGTTCTCTGTCCAAAAGAGAATTAACTTTCTTTTTTTTGTCGGGAGCAAGATACTTTCAAAGCCTTGGAAGTTGAGGACAGGTGACAAGCAAATACAAGTTTGCCATTCTCATGTGAAAAGCAAACAACAAAAAAATAATCAGAGCAGATTTTCCTTCACTTCTTCAAATATAATGGCTCTTATGAACTTAGAGATCTATAAGTGCCTGAGACCACAGTTCATTGCTCTGCTTTTGAGCCAAGGAACTGATGTAGAGGTGAAAGCCATGCAACCACAGTATCATTTATTAAGAGACTGTATTTAAGGCACCACACTGGTACCAATCCTCTTTGGATTTTGGACAAGTAATTGGATCTGTGCTTCATGGCATTTAACTCCAACCATTTAAAAGTTGGTATTTGAGATATCCCTCCCAGAAGAAAAGTATAGCAGCCTGAAGAAGATGCTTCATCTCATCTGATGGAGATGACTCACGTCCTCTTCTCTGACTAGAGGAGTGTCTCAAGCTCCTTACCCAGTATCTGGTGTCTGGAGTCATCTGAGGTAAATCTCACCCTATGGACAGGAGTGGGACAAGACCTGAGCTGGCCTTCCCTGAAGCTGGGGGAAAGTATGGGACAGAGAAGCACTAAAGGTACCCTTTTCAAAGCCTCAATTATTTTATATAGTTTTCAATTTACTCTGGCATCTTGCTTAGGCAGTTATAATCTTCCTGTAAAAGTTATTTTATATACGAGTAGGGAAAAGCTCATTATTAAATCAGTACAGGGAAACCGGCAGGTGTTATGTCCCTGTTCTCTCTGGACAGAACTTAATTTTTACCTGCTCTTGTTTTTGCCGTGCACACAACCAGTTGCAAGTTATTTCTTTCCGAGGGATGCCACATGTTGAAGTACAGTTGTTCTCCACATTGACAGACTACTGACATCCCTTAGCACTCTAATAAATCCACAGAGCTTCACGAAGGATTAGATTTGCCCAGGTAAGCACACCTGATTTGTCTCCCTGTCTTTCCAGCCTATTATTTGTGTCAAACCTAACTTTTTCTCTTCATTTCCTTCCCCATTAGACTATTGCATTTAGGGATAGGCAGAACAGAAGTTTCGTTGATTCTTTCTCTAGGGAAATGCACTCTTTTTATTTATTTGAGGTTTGTTTGTTTGTTTGCTTATTTATTTTCCCTGGGGCTCAGCTTGGGATTTGGTAATGTTGTATGTTTTTAAACAAATAAATGAACTGAAAAAAGAATCCCTGGGAAACACGTTCAAATAACCGGTTTCCTTGACTGATGCTCCTGTTTCTCAATTGCCCTGACTCAGTTCTCACTTTGAAAGATCTCATATGGCAGCCTTTCCAATTGACATGTTTGGCATTCATTAAATGAAGAGACTCAGTGAAGAAAAGATGTCAACATCAACTCTCTTCAAGTTTCATTCTCTTGTGTTTCCCAAACAGGCTGGATGTGATCTGGACGAATCCATACACTGTAGATAGACTCAAGCAGCATTTTAAAGAATTTATTGGTCTAAATACAGAATTTGCTTTAAAGGGTTCAACAGGACTATTACCACAAATTAAAGGACATGAAAAAGGAATTTGCAAGAAATGTACCCAAGTTAATTAAGCATTAATCACTGCATGTGCGTGTAGGACACAAGATTTTCCACATGTCTCCAGTTAGCTCTGGAGACAAGTGTTTCTACGCATTAGGTCTGGTGCAAGTGGTCTACACTGTTTGTCCTGCTGGGATGCTGTGAGTGTGCATGTAGGGATGGGAAGGTACCCAGAGTTCTGGTTGCTTCTAGCCCTGGTGGTATCACCTAGACCAGTGCTGAAGGCTAACATGCGCTTCACAGATGTGACCTCAAGAAGCTTCACTGAGTCTTTTTAGTTTGGTCTTCTCCTCTTCCTAGTTACTACCCCCTTCTTGGAGGAAGAAGTATTGCCCTGGATTGAATTGTATCTTCATGGAAGGTTAATACTGCTTCATAAAAGATTGAAGGATCAGGGAAGACCTCATAGCAGCTTTTAATTATCTGAAGGGGGCCTACAAGAAAGCTGGAGAGGGACTTCTTACAAGGGTATGTAGAAATAGGACAAGAGGTAATGGTTTCAAACTAGAAGAGAAAAGATTTAGATTAGATATCAGGAAGAAAGTTTTCGCTATGAAGGTGGTGAGACAGTGGAACAGATTGGCCAGAGAATCTGTGGATACCCCATCCCTAGAGGTGTTCAAGGCCAGGCTGGATGGGGCTTTGAGCAACCTGGTTTAGTGGGAGGTGTCCCTGGCCATGGCAAGAGGGTTGGAACTAGATGATCTTTAAGGTGCCTTCCAACCCAAACCATTCTATGATTCTATGAAATAACTGTAGTCTCATATACAACATACCATGTACTTGGATACCAGAGGTAACAAGGCAATTGTCCCCCCAAATAAATACATACAAACATCTTTTTCTTTTCCATGAGCTGTCCCACATTTTAGAGTTGTATAGCGGTAGAGAATATATCGGGTTGGTAACACAATAATAAATATTTCTTTTCAAGTCCCTCAGGATAAGAACTGATTGAGTACCATTTGTCTAAAGTAAAAAAAAAAAAAAAAAAAAAAAAGAAGAAAGGGGAAAAAATTACTGCAACACTGGATGAGTCATAGAAAAACCTGTAAACTTGACTGGATAAAACCGATGTTAATCTCCTAATTTAGGCATTGATGTTGAGAGCCTTGCTTTTTCTTACCAGTCCCCAAGACTGGAATTCCAATGAATTTGGGACAAAAGCTGTTCTGTCTCTTTCATCTCTCATACTTTCCCCCCCTCTCCATTTCTCTTCCTCAAGCTCTTCAACTCCAAATCCTTGCTGTAATTTAATTAGAAACCTTACTGAGTCAGAAATAATAAGCTACCATCATCCTCAGAAAAAAACTCCTTGCAGGATCAGGATACCTTTTTTTAAATTATTTTTTTCCCAAGGAATTAAAATTCTCTTTAGACATTTGCTTGTAACCATCTGTGTCAAACAACCAATGATAAGGCAGAGGAATAAACTGTAAAAACTAAAAAATTTTTAAAAATCCTTATTTTTCATTTGATGTGGTTTTAAGCTTTTAGGAGAAGCACAAGAAATTATGTTTATTTAGTTTTATCTATTTAAAAAAATGAAAGTGAGATCAGAGCTGTTTGATATGAGCTCAGGCCTCTGGAAGGACATTCACTGTTCAAGAAATTTTATAAAGCTGAAGGATTAAACAAAATTGACAAATTGGTTCTGGGTTTTTTGGGTTTGGTGTTTCTTATTCGAGTTTTTTATGTGTACATACAACAAATATGTATGATTTCTGTCCAGTTTTGTCTTATTCCAGCTTTTAGGTCTGGGACTTGATTTTTGCCTTTCCTGTGGACACCAGCACACCATATTTGTGCAATATTTTCTGGTAATTCTTTTTAGTTATAAAAACACAATAGAGTATTTGTGTCTTCATTTTCATGACTGCAGGATACTGACAGTAGCTACCCATTGTCTTCCCACTAACATGTTAATTGCCTAGAAGAGCAATTTGTATTGATACAGTATGATAATATTCACACATTTTGTCCTCTGCAAAGCTGAGGAAAATCTCAGCTCATGGTAAAATGAAAAATTCTCCAATTTTACATATTTTGAAGGCTTTAAATTTTGATATGACTCTCTCATAAATGCAATAGAAGATAAGCAAATTTCAGAAAAACATAATAAAACAATTAATTAATTAATTTCCTTGTCCATGGCTGACCACAGAAACCTTTGTTACCTGCAGTGATGAAGTGGGTCAATTGCTTTGTCCATAAGCTCGAAAAAGTGACATTTTGATATATCTTTAGAACATCATCATAATACGAATAAGGAAACTGTGATAATCCAATTCATTTTTCATTCTCTGACATTTAATAAGGAATAGCATTAAGGTGGATCATCAGCATTTGCATATTGTAATTGTTTTTGGATAAGTTTGGGAGGGCTGAGTTAACAGGGACCTGTCAGTTATATCAGCTTTTTAATTAGTTTATTTCACTACTGTTTTCAAGCATCTAAGCAAGTGAACTTTAAGGTAACTTCAGAATAGATTTGTGCCTTAAACTGAAGTACGAATACAATAAACTATATATTAGCAAAATAAACTGTTCCTGTTTCTTAACCCTGGCAGCACTGTTCCTCTCTCCTTAGCTGTTTAGATTTCATAGATTGCTTAATTTAGAATAATGGAAGCATACTGGTTCATATTCATTCAAATAAATCTGAACCAGGGCAGCTAAGGAGGTATCTATTTACCTTCTGGTGCTCAGGACTCACGGTGCATCTCTGTTTCCAGTATAGCTGTGACCAAGAGATTACAGGGACTTTCTTTAGACAAAAACAAGTAAGAGAGACCACAAGGTGAGTTTTTCACGTTTGTGTGACTTAAAAAGACACAGATCCTTGCAAGACTAACATCAAAACCTAAGTGTTCAAAGGCCTTAATGTCTTCAAACTTTTTGTCTTTGACTGTCTGATTGTTCAATTTTTATTTATGGCTCATTCAGAAGAAAAATAACAAGAATAAAAGCTGGAATTGCCAAGACTGGAAATGAACATGCTAAAGAACATTTTACTAGAAAGTGACTCTTTCATAAGAGTCGCCTACACACATTTTCTTTATCAGTTTGAGACGTGATGGGGCTGATTAGATATTTGTCTTACTGTGAGTGACTGCCAGATGATGGGTTATTCAAAGACAGATCACCAATGCTCTGAACTCATCAGGTTCTCACTGCAGTTGATTGAGGTGCAATGATTGAATTCACCTATCATTCAAGAGAAGTTCATTGCCACTTGGAATACAAGGTCAAGACTTTCTCCATGGCAACACTAACCTTTAAGCCTACTGATTATGATATTAAAAAATAGTATTAATTAGTATTGCCATTATTATAACCAATCTAAATAGTTTATTCTCATTTTCAGTAGTGGTTTGTATATCCAGGCCACGGGTTTAATACCATGCATTTTTGCAGAAGCTGGCAATGTTAAGGAAGGATAAGACAAAGCCTGAAATGATTTCCTTTAAAGCTACCAACCTACAGCAACTCAATCCAAGTTTGTCAGAGAAGAAATTAAGGCATAGTAGGGACTATGCCCAGCAAATTTCATGATGTCACAAAATAAATCATTATCTTTGGGTAGGTTAAGTGTTGAGTGGTTAACTCAGTGCAAGAGACACTTACCTGTTGAAGGTCTGAATCCAGTGGTTATAAGGGTTAATATTATTTTTCCCATTAACTGATGCAACTAGAGAAACATTAATTGGTACAGATTGCCTGGTAAAATAATGGGAAATAATTCCTTTTACCTTAGTGGAAACAGGAAGATAAGTATTGGATTGTCCCAGGTGTTAAGTATTACAACAAACTTAACAAGGATGAAAATTAAGAATAAGAAAGAAGAATAAGCCTTATTAATTGCTTCATAAAAATATGGTTGCACAAAGCCCTGGAGGGGTGTTTAGTATGGAAATAACATATTGAAAACAAGCAAAATTTTATATTTTGTTAAGGACATTCAGGATATTCCCTTCCAGCACACATAAATAATGGATTGCCTAAGCTTTATTACTTTTTTGGCATGATTTGTCCTCCTGTCAGTTTTGCAGTTCTTAAAATGACATTTCCAATTTTACCATTTTCCACGGTGGTGTTGGTTTCTTCCTCCTGGCAGTTGGCGTTTGCTTATAATAATTTTTATTGTACAGTCCTCCAGGCCTGTTTTCTTATACTCCCTGCAGTCTAATGAATGGTCCATGACATTATTATGGGCTCACTAATTTCCAACCAGCTATTGTTCCACAGACCGGTGCTTTCAATATGATGACTCAGCAGGCAGTTCCCCAGTCCTAAAAATCTTGGGTTTGATAATGATTTCAATCCAGTTCAGCATTTCAGAAAAGCTGCCATGTTGCTGAGTCAGCACGGATGGGGAGGTAACATAATCTATCTAAAAGAAGCACAGAAAGAGAAAGAAAAAAAAGTACAAAGAAGTAAATTGAAAAATCATCAAGAAGGTTGCAAGGAAAAAGAAATGATGGTGCTATAATGAAGTATACTTAAGGGACAAAAATGTCATAGGATCATAGAATGGTTAGAGTTGGAAGGGACCTTAAAGATCATCTAGTTCCAACCCCCTTGCCATTGGCAGGGACACTTCCCACTACACCAGGTTTCTCATAGCCTCATCCAACCCATGTCCTTTGTTTTACAAGATAGGCTGCACCCAGCTGCACTGAGACATAGTGGCAGAGAGGAATCCATACAGTGTGGTGTTCTCTGCCACTTTCTGCAGAAGGAGTTTTGTTTTGCTATGCACAGGTGCTACCAAGCTGCTAATGAGACCAAACCACCTCATTTAAATAGGCCCCTCTGGAAACCTTTGAGCAGATGACTATCAGATTTGCACAGACCTCCACCAGCCATGAAAAGACACCTTTTCTCAAACAGGTGTTTTGGGAGTCGGTCAGAATTCACAACCTGGTGCCATCGTGTTTCCTTTTGTCGTCCTTCGATGGTCCCAGCCCATGTACTGAAAATCTCTGTCCCACTTCTCAGGGAAAATGTTTAACCCACATAAGCAGTGTAAAATGTGAATCTGTTCTCTCAGGAAAAAAAAAAATAAAATAATTGGGATTTGAATCTCACCCTGGCAATATTATCTGCTTGAAATACCTTTATCAGTATAATGAAACAATATTGAGAGATCCCACACTTCTGAGAGCAAAGATTTTCAGCACAATTTGGCACAAATAAGAGCAGGAACCGAAGGACTCTGGTTTAACTGTTAAATTGATTACTATAAATTGCTTCATAAATCTTTGATTTTTTTCAAGCTGATACAGTGGTTTTCACTTTTGCTGTGTAAACATGAAATAATTAGGGAACTTACAGAGTTCTCCCCCAAAAAACATGAAAGCTGTTGCCTACTTCTGGGGTTTTGAGTGTCCAACATAGTGCTCACTTTTAACTAGAAAGGTTGTCACCTCCTTAACTTGGTGGTGTAAATTTTAATGTTTATTTGTAGCATACAGAAAGCTTCATTGGTCTCCAGTTCACAAGGTATGATCTGGAACATTGGGAAAAAAAAACAAAAAAACACACAAAAGGCACACACTCCACCACTCCTGTAAATATTCTGGAGGTGTGGATTAAGCAATGCCTTTTGTTTAAAAACAGGAGATCGATGAAAACATGCATTGTAGTGCTGCCAAAAAAGATGTTGACAATGCAAACAGAACAGAATTGACTGTAACCAGTGGCTCATATTGCACCTCTGCAAAATTTCATCAGCCTTGCAAGACTGATTTCCCTTTCAGAAGATGTGAATTAGACCTATTGATCTCATACAGTACTTTTCCAACCATTTCACATTACGTCCTAAGACTCTCTGAGTGTCCATGGAAATTAATTAAGGTGAGAAGTTTTCAGTCCCTGCTGTTTGGTCCAGATATATGCTCAGCATAGAATATCCATCAGATATCTACTAGGAGATACACCACCAAAGCCTTTTCAAAGCAATGCCCCTAAGAGTCAGCATAGTTGGATAAATGCATGCACGCAAATATTGAAACCAAATTGAGGAGGGAAATCAAATAATGAATGGTAAGTGTGATCCAGATTTACTCCATGAGTAATCATCTTGTAAAAACATACAGCTGGGTAACTAGCCAACAGAACAGACAATTGTGTCCTCCTCTCTTGCTCTGCTAAATATTTATCTCTCCTCAACTTCTATTAGAGAAAAAACCTACAGGTGTCCTTCTGTTTCCATTCTCTTATGGGTTTTCTCACCCTTTTCTTTTTTTTTTTCTCCCTTGGCAAATTTTTAGCTCCCAGTTACATTATGAAAAAGCAAATAGATTCCACTCCAACAAAATCATTCTGCCTTGTAAAGGCTTTTGTGTTAGTGTTCCAAGCAATTACGTTTCAGAAATAAATATTCTTTATGATTTTAAACACAGAGCAATAAACAAGATGATTTTCTGTTAAAAACCAGGGGTGTTTTGCCATACAGGGCATAGGAAGAAGAAGCCTCAGAAGAAATATTCCTCCAGCAAATATTTCTGCTCTCTGAAATGTGTTCCTTCCATAATTCATTCTATGCTCTGGGTAAGACACAGGACTGTACTGGAAATGAGCATTTAATTAGTGTTCTAGTGCAAATATCAACCACCTCCTGTGTTAATAACTAATGTTTGGGACTGTAAATGTTTATCAGGTAAATATCATATAATTTATAAGGATTCATCTGGCCTCAGGCATGGAAAATGAGTGTGATGAATTTGCTGGCTCCATCACCCGGTGAGCCAGAGAGATCAATGGATGGTGTAACATAATGTTAGCAGAAGACACCAGAGGTCAAGGAAAGGCCATAAACCAGTTCATGGGGGAATAAGCCTCAGGCATGACAGTGACAAAGCACAACAGGGATTTTTATACAGTCATAACTTGTTAAATAAAGGATTCACATAACCACACAATGAATTTTATTGGAAAAATCGTGGTGGCTAACTTCTGTAGAATAGCCTAGGCTCAGTGCTCCCCATGAGGCAGTTGGAGAAACGTCCTCCTGGAGGAACATTTCTGGAACCACCATATTTAAGTGTGACACGGACATAGACAGGACCCCCTGCAGGGCGGGGGGGGTGCAAGGTTCAGGAATACAGAGAGACACTATGCAAGGAAGAGCTTGGCTCTGTACCAAGCAGCAAAGATAGTAGCTCTGGGGGCCAATAAATTTATATGTGTTTTCAGATGGATTTTTAGCATGTACTAAAAAGAAATTGCTGATGCTAATTCTCCCTCTTCCAGGGAAGAAATGTAAGCAGAATTAATTCACCGGAAGGTTGTTATACCACTGGTGGTAATAAACTTATACAATTATTTATAGAAATATCTTACTTTATACAAACAGCTCAAATAAACCTAATCATAGTCTCAAAGCCTGAATTTACACACCATTTGCACTTTCATTGTATATCTTTCACTTCTGGTAGCCACCCATGGCCATACCTGAGCCTGAAGGAGTCCAGCACTGCAAAACCTCCTCAGTAATCCCACAATTCCCCATGCCTGACTTCCAGTCCTTCTGCAACTTGCCATCCACCTCAGCTGCTCATAGGCAGTGGCAAATTTGGAATGACAGACAAGAAAGGTCTAGAAGATGTTTTGTACCACCAAGGAATGGCATTCTGAAGAAAAGTGAAGCTGAGAGTAAAGGAGTTCCAGTGGTTAAAAATGGTTGAGGATAATTCTTAGGACAAATGCTAAATATTGTTGCAGACCCAGCTTAAGACCATCAAAACCGAAAAGGCAATTTCTGCTTCTGAGGCACCCTTTCAGAAGGACACCTGTCCCAGGATGTAAGTCAGCATCAACCCGTAGGAACATATGCCCTTATCTCTGAGCTGGCTGAACTGCTCAAATAAATGAGCAATGTGGGTCTAAACAGGAAATACAGAACTTGATTCCCTAGAAAGTCATACAAACTTGAGCTCGGCACTTTATGCTGATCATCTTCATAAGGCTAAAGCCAGGAACAAAATTAGTAGAAACTACATTGTTCAGCAAATAAGACAGAGAGTTAGTTTTTAAAAAAGTTAAACTGACAATTACATCTTTTTTCTTCCTCAAAGATAAATGCTAGAAAAAAACCTAGCAAATATCTTTTCAGTGTCACTGATGGTGGTCTTCATTTAGTAGTGAAGTCCATTTCTTTATGAGTTCAAGTTTTTTCATTTCCCTTTGAAGACATTGGAAAAATATTCGTTGATTAAGTTGGGTCAAAATATGTCCCAACGCTCAGGCAGACTTTGTGTCATATTGCTAAAAGTTTTTTTTGACTGAGCATATGCTACTGTACAAATACCACATAAAGTATATTCCTGATAGGATACAGCTAACAGTGAAAGGGCAGCTGAATCATAACAGGAGAGAAAGATTTTTACAGTGATTTTGAGCCAAATCTGCCACACTGAATCTTGGCAGGAAACCTCAGAATTTTGTCAGCTTTTTCACTCTTGGTGTACAACAAAACACATTTATCACATTAAATGTTTATTCAGAAAGGTCCTAATTTAAAGGTTACACCAAGACCCTAACAAGTGATGATGGAGGGGAGCTAACTATGACATGTAGAAGAAATATGCTTCATTGACAATTTATGGGATGCAAGCCCGGTCTGCAGCCTGCTCAATCCATTCAAGTGATGGGTGTTGGCAGAGGCAGCAGGTAATTTGGAAACTGGTGCATCTAGGGATGTGCAGCTTTGTGGTCACTTCAGACACCTCCTGTCACATTACTTGCTGCTGTTCAAGTTCTGGCCTAGACATATTCCTTCCTGAGTGTGGGAAATGTGTCCTTCGACACAGAGCCACTCTCTGCACAAGAGCTGGCAATCAAGATTATTCTTCTAGTTTCTTCTAACTTCTCTGGCAACCTTTTCTGTAATATGGAGAGAATATTGACTTTTGTGAGATATTCTTCACTATGAAGGTGGTGAGACACTGGAACAGGTTACCCGGAGAAGCTGTGGATGTCCCATCCCTGGAGGTGTTCAAGGCCAGGCTGGATGGGGCTTGGAGCAACCTGGTCTAGTGGGAGGTGTCCCTGTTCATGGCAGGAGGGTTGGAACTCAATGATCTTTAAGGTCCATTCCAACTCAAAACATTCTATGTGTCCTGGTTTCAGGTGGGACAGAGTTAATTTTCTTCACAGTAGCTGGTATAGTGCTATGTTTTGGATTTAGGATGAGAATAATGTTGATAGCACACTGATGTTTTCATTGTTGCTAAGCAGTGCTTGCACTAACTCAAGGACCTTTCAGCTTCTCATACTGCTCTGCCAGGGAGTAGGCTGGGGGTGCAAAAGAAGCTGGGAGGAGACACAGCCAGGACAACTGATGCAAATTGGCCAAAGGAATATTCCATTCCGTATGATGTCTTGCTGAACAAAACAAAAAACTAGGGGGAGTTGACCGGGAGGTGGCAGCCACTGCTTGGGGACTGCAGCTGCTGCTCGGGGACTGGTTGGGTATTGGTCAGAGTGGCAGCGTGCTCTCCCTGTTTTGCTCCCCCTGTCCCCTCCCCGGCTCCTGCTTGGGCCTTGGCCACCATGGCCATCACAACAGCAGTTGTGATAACTTGTATCTGGACTTTGGGGGTTGGCTGGCAGCATAGTCAAAATACTGTCTGGAGTGGGGACCTAGAAATTTTATTCCCATGAGAATATGACTATAGGTCAATTATCTTACTGTATAA
>JAOTQQ010000012.1:3222617-3238355 GCA_026546715.1 Gallinago undulata | reverse complement strand
CATAGCTCATAAGGATATTCTCTGCAAGACTCCTTTTCCCCAGTAAATGTACACTGTCAGAACTAAAGGAAAGTTTCCACTTGCTGTCATCAGATCAGCAATCACACCTCTTACTGTGATACCCAGGAGGTTTCCATGCACTTGTAGTGACATCAAAGTTCAAGACAACAATAAGTGTCTGCTATCCACGCTTGCCAGAGCCTGGTTTTCATGTCCAGTGAATGGAGAGCATCAAAGGTCATATTCAGATAATCTATTCAGATGACGTGCTTACTCGTCTCCTTTGATTACTTAAAGCATCCCTGATTACTGTGGTTAGATTCAATTCATGTATCATTCACCAGACGTAATAGACATTTACCCATGAAACAGTCACCCCAGTCTCCCCTGTGGTCAGTCTGTGGAAAGGAATATAAACCTCTAGGATGCACCTCAGTGGGTTTATTTTGGATGTTCATTAAATGATGGAATGAATTGTGCTCTAGACCCCATTCACAGCATTAGGGAGATTATAGGGAGACCCAGAGAAACAGCTGAGATATGCCACCTCTGACAAGACACCTATGCTTTGCAGTTGACACATACCCCAGATATTTTAATCATTCATCCCTCTCTTAGTTTCACATACTCCAGCAGTAACTAATTTTATTTGAGGTGTCATGTTAAGAGGGCTGAATATAACCAACTTGGATTTACACCTGCTAGTGCCTGTTGTTACTGAAAGCTGCAAAAATGAACTTCAGCAAAGCCTGAAGTGCTGCCTCACACAAAACCCCACCATCTAAGAAACACAGTTTCTTTAAATCATCCCATGAGTGGGTCTCATCTATACCCTGTACCTGGACATCTCAAAACTAAGCTCTCTCCTCATTTCTTCAGATGAAGCCTTTTAAACCTCTGAGAAACCATGCCTCAACAGAGCAGTCTCATCTCCATTTCATGATCCACTGAATGTCATTAGCTAGTCGCCTCCTGCCTTGTCCTTTGTCACCATTTTGGTAGCAGCTGGATTAAGCAAACACCAGCCCAACATGTTCAACTTGATTTCCAACCTTAAAATAGAAACCTCTCAGATCAAAGCTGTTAATCTGTGTCATTACATTAAAGGTTTTTCCCCATTCTTGAATCTCCTTGGTGATTAAGCCTTCCATGGCAAGAGGTGTAGACCTGAGTAGCAACAATTTTAATTGCCCAGGAAAGAGGGCAGTGACCTTTTTTTATTTTTTCACATCTGTGGGCTGTGCTGAATATGAACAAGGTCTCCTGTTCTGCTCATCACAGCTACAGAAGTGCACTAAGTGAACAGAAGACCAACTAATAAAAAGGGTTATTCCCCTCTCATTTCACTATTTTGTCAAGGAAACCATTGACTGCCACCTTACTGTTAACCGCTCTTTTAATGTTTTAGGTTTGTTGTTGCTTGAAAGCAATTCAGTGAAACGGTCTTTGATGGGAATATAGAGTCAGAACAAATGGCAATCACTCCAAGAGGTCCCTTTAGTTTAGGTGAACAAGAGATGTAGCACCTGGTTGGGGAGCATAGTCTTCCCACCCATCTCCCTTCTTTCCCAAGTGCTTGCAACCCACAAAAAGCTCCTCAGCACCTCACAGTTGCAGTTGCCAGAGGATTTGTGCTTGGGCTGTTAGGAACTACTGTTACCCTATTTTTTCTGCTTTTACAGATTAACATGAAAACCCCTGTGAAAGCCTGGGGTGCTCTTAACTAGTTACAAATACAAAGGAGAGAAGTATTAGGGTAAGGGAAAACAAAAGCTTTTTGCCCCAGAGCAAGGAAAGATGCTGCACCTGCAGAAGTCACAGCTCAGCTTACATGTAAAATATTGCAATATGACATTTTTTGCCACAAAGGATGTCAGCAATTTTTCAAATTAATCTTCTGCCTGCTCCTTCCTTTTCTTCTTCAAGGGTGATGGAGTCATGACAAGGACACGATGAAAACCAAGACATGGGTTTGATCGTTCCCAAGTTTCAAAACTCAGGGCACCTTTATGTCAGGTGCTGAGCACAGTCCAACCTACAAAACATCCTTAAGTGAGTTTTTCAATGACACATAGCCAGTATCTTGCATAAACAAGACTTAAAGGTTCCATCCCAGCCCTATATCCTAACTCTGCTGCCAGCAGTTGGCTGAACTCTCCATAGACTATGGTCAAATAAATTCAGTTCCTTACCCAGTTAGCTTTTTACCTATAAAGAAAGGTGCAGTCTTACTCATAAGTAAGTGTGACAATGTATAAGAAGGGAAATTCCTTTTTGTCCAGTGAAAAAAGGAATTTCCTGTTTCAAAGAAGAGGGTTTGGAAATATCCCAAGTGACCAAGAACAGCAGATTTTCAGATATCAGCCATCTTTTGAGTCTTTTCCCCCACTTTAGTCTTTCCCAAACACTTGGATGTCTCTTTTTATGTGTGTCAATCAAAGGGGGAGCTTAAAAAAGCCTGGTTATTATAGATCTGCCATAGTTTGCTTTGTTTAATTTTGGGTTTTTCTGAAACTGTCTTAAATACAGATATGAATAAAAACCACTGTAGTTATCTTTTACTGGAACATATTGTGACAACAGAGGAGGGCCATTGCTTCATGGGAAGAAACTGTGTGACAATGTTAAAAAATGTGATAGCTTGTGTAATGTTCTCCTCTGTGTCACCTAGAGGGCACATTTTTATGCAATGCAGATGTGGAAAAATTGTGTCCCTGCTTCTTTTGTTGCTCTCTTCCCTTTAATTTTGCCTGACCTGCCTTTCAGACCAAGGGATCTGTACAAACCATCAATGAAGGGAGCAAAAAATGGGAAAGATTGGAAAACAAAAGATGTAAAGCAACAGAAGGGAATATTATGTCAGAGATGTGTGGCACATGCCATTTTCCCTGCTCAGCAGGGTTTTGAAGTGCAGCATTAACCTTGAAATTTTATTTTACTGGTGCGGAATGAAGGATGCATAGCTTTTTGATATTTTTTTTCCATTTTCTCTCTGAAAACATCTCCCAGAGACAAGATTATAAAAAACACAGGATGGGTCAGGCTTTCTGAGATTGAGGTCACTTCACTCAAGCACTTCTACCATAATTATTTTTTTAAGCATTGGCAGTTCATCAGGTTAAAGTCTGTATCACAAGACCACTCACAATTGGTATGTTGTACAAGGTGTGAGACAGAGAAAAAATCAGCCACTACCAAAATGGACAGTAAGGTGATATCAGGTGCAACAAAGCAGATTTTATGATTACATAGGCTTTTTGTCTCTATGTCCTAGCTCATATTGTACGTTTTCAATCCAAATGGAGAGATGACTCAAACTGCCATTCAAAACTTGGACACCTCATGCTACCACTTGCTATGTCCCAGCTATCCAAAATGACATTTATGGCTAGAGAAGCTGTGGTTTGTACAGGTTCTTCAATCTGCAATGATTCTTAGGACAGACTTAAAATGCAAAGCTTTTGTTTCTTCACCCAATAAAATAAAATAATATTTAAAAAACAATTCCCACTCACAGTGTTTTCAGTGGCCTTGCCTGTCCTGGGATGCCTCTTCCAGCATTCACCATTATTCCCTATCTGTGTCTAGTCCAGTTGAAATTATGCAGGATAAAAGGGTTCTGCACAGTGCTTACCAGTCTTTCATGCCTGGAATTAGGGAATCTAGAAAACTGGGATGCTTTGTGTCAGCCACCATATGTAATATAACCAATGTGCAGGTAACTTCCATGCAATAGAAGTTGCATCTTAGACAAAGATACACAGCTTGAGAGATGCATTATTACAAACCCCAGGAAACCTCTCAGAACATTTCTCATTCACCACTGTACTGACTCTTGGTTAATACAAATGATACACTGACCACACTCCCCT
The DNA here is from genome assembly GCA_026546715.1 of Gallinago undulata. Lineage (NCBI taxonomy): Eukaryota > Metazoa > Chordata > Aves > Charadriiformes > Scolopacidae > Gallinago > Gallinago undulata. Next base: position 3,234,483 of record JAOTQQ010000012.1, on the reverse strand, counting down.
AGGTATCACCTTTAGGCAGTAGGACCAAACTTAGCACCTGCTCTTAGCCACATCCTCTGCCTTTATGACCCTTTGTACTGATGCTCTGTGCAATTGTGCTGTGCACCACATTAGAGTACTGATCTGGCTGAAAATAATTTCCTCCTCCTATCTCTTTTGGTGGTTTGATTTTTTAGCTGGGTTAGTTCCTTCGCCCAGATCATTATACACAAACACATCTACTTGTAATGACATTTATTGATTGGGACAGAGCCGGGGACTCTTTCTGCTGTAAAGTGTTCAGATAACAACAGCTTTAAGGTATGTCTACTTGATGATATCACTCCTCCTCATGGGGACGCGTAACGGTAATGCCACTAGCTAAAACACTGCAAGAAAGTTTATCTTAGAAAAACTGACCTCCACGTGAAAGAACCTCTATCCCAAACCATTTATCTTCAGATCTGTTTTGGTTCTGAAGAGCCAATAAGCAAATATTTGCAAGCTTTATCCCATTTTTTATCTTCTCTATAAAATGGATTTATTGAGAAAGCTAGGAAGATCTTGGTCTTTTCTCCTTTGACCAGTTTTTCACTCTGATAAGTAAAGGCAACAGGATTCTACAGAAGCAACATTTCAACCCTCTTGCTATGAAAGAATATAGAATACAATCTGGCTTGAACTTCTTATTTAGGTACTCACAGGTGTCAGGGAGCTTAAACACAGAGAAGCCAAGATGACCCTGGTAACCTGGTCTCAGGTTCGCTGCAGAACGAGCACTCAGAAATGTGTCTTGAGCTGTACTATGGCAAAAAAACCCAAGAAAACCAACCAAACAAGCAAACACGATTGCAATCTATTAATTTTATTTACTACATCTTGGTATTATTCTGCATGTTCTGATTATTTCTCTGTATATCAGTTTGTGTTGTAATTTGAATTTTAGGGGAAAATCCATTACCACCCTATCCATAAATCTTAGTGATGATGAGGCACATTGTTCTGTATTATTTCATTATTTTATTGTATTGCTTTGACTGATGATTTTTTTAGCCTTAATTGATTACTTTTTCATCCCAGTGTACCAAATTTAGTACTTGCCAAAGTAAATGTTGTTTACTGTGACTCTTCCAGAACACTGGCCTTTACAGGTCCCTTGAATAATAATAAGGACAAAAGTCATCATGCTCTGAGTGTCTAGTGATTCACATGACAAACAGACGTTGGTTACATGTTGATATTTTCTTAAACAATTATTTCTGGAGTCACTTTTCTTCTCACAATGCAAAGAAATTTTGGAAGTTTGCTCAATTGCTGCCCACTGTGTTAGTTTATCCTTTGGTTTTAAGTTCCTTAGTGTTCCCAGCATCATCTTGTTAACCTATTTTATTCCAAGGGAGACCTGAGCTTTTGACTGGAGCAGTTGGCACTATCCAAATAAATAATTAAAAAATAATCTAGAATAAATTTAGGGTAGTTTGCAGTTACTGCCCTACTTCTCACCCCTAGAGATCTTCAGATGACTTTTTTTTTTTTGCTATGAAAGGGTGATGGAAGTCAGTGAGTCAGTGAAAAGAGGAAGGCAAGTGCACTATAGATGGAATTGCACAGCAGAAGACAGTGGACCTATTATAGAAACTAGTATACATCCATTGAGATCTTTTCGGTGCTCAGACCAGCTTTTTTTTAGCTGGGTGCAGACCTACTGGGTGAATGTCAGGTTCAATTTGTGTGGGACAAGTATCAAGGAACTCTGGAAAATAAGTGTTGGCTGTGACTCTGCAGCGCTCCACCAGATTTACCAAATCCTGCTATGTGTCAGTTTCTCAGTTTGTACATTTAGGGATATGAAGGCCCACTCACAGCTTCAAAATAATTTTGGGTTTAGAAAAATGGTAAATGTGTAAATCTAATTTAAACCAAACAGATTTTTTGATGAAATGACTTGCACTCACCCGCACACACATGCTAATTACTACCTTCTAATGTAAGACTAATTAAAGAAGCTCTTAAAATTCAGTAATATTAGCCTGACATTTGAATTGTCTTGATTTTCAACAAGAGAGAGGTGTTTCATTTTTTCCTGAGTCTGTTCTTCAGTTCCCCTTCCTCAACTGTTTTTGGAGTAATAAGCAAATCAGAAATAGTAAGTGCTACTGAGTTCTCCTAGTTTACGAGATGTCTTGCCTGTATTTCAGTTCAAGGTGAAGATATGTTTGATATAGATATTCTCATGTGAGTTGAGTGTTTAAGGTTCTATGTTCAGTAAACATCTAGGGAGCGCAGCATAGAGACCTATTCTGTTGATAAAATGCAAGGATGGGATTTAATTACAGGACATAGATTCATAGAATCATCTGAAATCTCTAGTCTGCACAAGGTCTGCACAAGTCATCCGCACAAGGTTGGCAGAGGTGACCCAAGATTTAAGGGCTCCATTCTCTTCTGGAGCAGCTGGAGGCAAAGAAAATAGTCTTAAGATCCTCAAATGTCACCAAAAGTTTATCTTCAGGCAACTCAATCAAGCCCTAGGAATCTACTCAGGATGAGCTACATTACGCTCTGGGCTCCACTAACTACACTGATCAGCTTTCAGTAGACTATAATGGGAGACTACACATCTGCTCATCTGGAGACATCTATTGGCTAGAATGATTACAGTAGGGATTAGGCATCTGTGTCACATGCCAACACCAAAATTTCAGCATCTTAATCTATGAGCTGAATCATATACTAAAAAAGGGTCTAATCACCCCAAGCATTAGTGGCCCCATCGATCCAACCTCATCTTCTATTAAGTTATAGCATTTGGTGCAAGGGGAAGAGCTTGCACATAGCCACTAATTTTTATGACAATTACTTGGTAATACTGTGTAAAATAACAGCTCACATCCATAGAACTGAGACCAATGTAACATGCTAAAGCTTCCAGCACCTGCCATTCTGAAGGACTAGATGAGTTACCGGGTTCAGGCAGGAATGAGGAGAAGAAATTGAAAGGATCTCAGACTGGAAGATTCTTTAGAATAACTCAAACCTTATGTATGAATTTTGCTAGGGACTGTAAGAAACACTATGGCTTTCTCTAATCTCTTTCTATCGTGCTAATTGGTTCTCTAAATCCTCCTCTTTCAACTCCTCTTTGTACCTAGTGTTTCTGAGATCCAGAATTATTTCAGTATACAGCAACAAAAGGACATCTGTCAGGCACAGGAACAAAACAGGAGGCTCTTTCTTGACAATTACCAGTCCAACACTCATAAACAACTTGTCTGTTAATATCCTTCTCATAAGGACCCACTGCTATAACAGGCTAATTTATTTGTCCTGTGGCACCTTCAATGCTCGAGTATTGCCAGGAACAAGCTTATAAAAATGGAGACGGTAGATTCTAAATAAGTCAACTAAATATTATGTGCTGTATTAATTATTGGCAGTGGTTTTCACTGCTGTCCAAAAAGACTAATGATTAAATTGCCTGGATTCTTAAAATGTGCTTTATTATTAGAACATGCTAGACTTGCTTCCCGGAGGAGCTGGTAGCATAGGTCAATATACAGGTAAATACCTGTAAAAAACGCTGTTTCTATTGGCTTGTACTGAATTTTTGACGTTAGGAGTAAAAGGGTTTTTCTTCAGTCACAAAAGTTTTCCCATTAAAAAAAAAAAAAAAAGTAATGGCATCAGTACATATCTTTTTAGTGAATAGTTGGGCAAGGGAAATACTGACTCACTGCACAGACAAGTTTCTAACAAATCTAGAGGCGTTTTCACAGACTGAGTACCCAGAGGAGATATGAAGTTGTCAAGCATTTGGGAAACTAGGACATTTTGCTTGCAAATAAGGGATTTAAAGGTGCAAAGAAAATATTCTAGCTCCCTGCAGACCCCTTTGGGAGGCTGCTGAGAGCAATAGATCTGTCCACAATTTGCCCCATTACATCTCTTGGCATAAACATCCAAGTGTTAATGCCTCTGTTGACTCACCACAGTGCCAAGGAAAGCCTGTTGATGGATTTCTCTTTCTGTAGAAACTCAGTAAGGAAGGGTCTTGAAGTCCGTGTACAAGAAAAAACTCATAATGGCACTGAGAGCACAAAGCCCACCTACAGTAATTTGTGATAACATTGAAAGATCACAGCTGGGTTTAATCTGCTATTTTTTCTAAGACCCTTAGGTGCTGTACCTCCAAGCCATTCCTTTCTTCAAAAATTTTGGAACTCTAATCTTCAATTTTAAAACCTTCAGAAGGATAATAGTATTGAATGTATCATACAACACGCACATCGATAGCATGTAGGTTTTACTCTTCTCCAGATCTCAAATTTTCCACGATCACTTGTTAACATGAAGAAGGTGTGTCCTAACTTTAATTGCATGTTATAAATGTCCCTTGACATAAAGATGATATTTATTAATTTTTCAACAGGGATGAAAGAGCCTTACACCTTTTCTGTTATAGTAGCTGGGGAGCAGTTAAACTCAATACTGTGCATCGACCTTCTAAATCCTTATCAATAGTTGAATCAATTCTTATTAGTAAGCTTCGTAGGGCAGGTCTCCCTGGCAATTGAGTCCAATCAGAAGATTAGTGTCTGACATTCAGGAAGAACTCTTTGCTTACTCAGTAAATTGAACTATCCATCATGATGCTGAACTCAGGCCCAATGGGCATTAGAAAGACACCACTGCAATGTGCACAAAGTTCAGGGAGACATATCTGCATTCTCTCTAAATAAGTGGAAGTTCAGCATGCAATTAAATATTTCAGATGCTTACCTGTAATTATCCTCTTCTTTGTTATTCATTTGCCCCGATGTTTTTAAGTCCTTTATACGTCCCTGTGGCTGTGCTCAACAAAGGTCCAGTGTCAGCCAGGAGCTCTGTGTTTCCCGCTCTACAGGAAATGACTACTTGAAATGGGGTAATTAAATGTTGTTTAGTTCAAAGGACAGGTAGAAGTCCCTGTCGGATGTTGAAGAGTCCATAGTTCTGAGTGGTTTTCGTTTATTTTTGTCTCTAATGAAAAAATATAAGATGAAGAAGGGCACTTTAAACATTTTCACTCCTTTCTCTTCCCATTTTGCAAAGTCTTTTACTCTCTGACTGCTTAACTAAAGACTCAAGTACTGCAATGCTTCTCTGGTTGCAGAACTGCCTATCTCTTTCTTTCCAAAATTGCTTCACAAGGTAAGATCACAAGAATCACATCCTCTTTAGGAGCATGTCAATGTCAAACTCAGGTAAGTGTAAGAAGTGTAAAAAACCCAATTTTTTGCTGTATGGGACACAAGATTATTAATAGGTAATTTGAGATTTTTGGCAAGGATGGGTGCATGGATACACAAAGCCTTGCTAAGCTGCTCTCTCTAAGCTGGTAGGCAATGGCTACCAATTACTGGCACAGCTTAGAAACAGAAATGTAATCAAGACCAGAGCAGAAGGAAAGTCAGTATAACAGCTTAATAAGTGAGAAGCGCATGATCTCATCTGTGTTTTCAAAAGTAGCCACACTTTCTAGATGATAAAGCTACACCAAATGTCAAAAAGGTCCTCCTTAACAAAGTGACTCATCTGCTCTTTTTTCTGCATCCTACACAACTGCCATGTGTTTATGATTAACTATGAACTGCCATTTGGGTACTTATCTCTGCTATGTCTTTCAATACATGTTTCTGGAGTAGAGAATACATGCTTAAGACAAAGAGAATCATAGGAAGAACTGAATCAAAAATATATTAACAAGAAAAGGACAAAGCCCTAGACTTGTTCTCCCAGAGCAGTCACTCAGGTGTGACAGCTTCCACATCTATCCAACCATCAGAACTTACTACCCAAGTAGCTCTTAGTATGGGCTCAGGATTTGAGAGGATTTGGCTCTTTTCAAGGCTATCTAAAAGTTCTGAAAACAAAAGAGAAAACAAGAAATTGAGCAGTTTTCCTTTCCTTTCTAACCTCCCAGGAGATCTGTTGGTAACCTCTTAAAAAATCTACATGTAGAACAGATCCTCTGGGAACTCCTGCTTTCTGTTGTGTCCTCACAGAATGGTCACAGTGCTCCAACTGGGCTTTGGATCCTCATTTTTAAAACCCTTCCTACGACCTCAAAGATCCACACCAGTGCTGTCTCTCACTCTTTTCAATATAGTGCACTGTTCAGGTACTTTGTGACAATCAATGTCAATAGACTTGACTTGGGTGTAAAGTGGAGAGAATTCTGTTGTTAAGAAAGAAAGTGTGCAGTTTTATCTGCAAGTGGGAGAGTACTGGACATGAACAGAGGATATTCAAATGTTAAATAACCTAAGACGAACCCATGCACTTCTAGAGGTCAAGCAGGATATGTCCTTTGGAAAGTCATACTGCTTTTTCACTCACTTCAGCATCACTGCCATAGCTGATGGATCTCACCATTTCATCACAGCGTCCATTTCCTGCCAACTCAAAACAATGTGTTCCAAGTCATTGTGTTCCTCTTTCGCTCTAATTGCACTTTCCTCTAGGGGATTTTTCCAAAGTTCATGAAAGTGATGAAAGGTGTCACTGCTGAAGTACAGATGAGCCTTTTGTGCTAAATATGACATGAACAAAGCAAAAAAGACAAACACTTCTTTTGGAAAATTAACCCTTCCAGAGGATACAAGAGAAAGAGAAATAGAAAAGAAACAGAAGAGCCCACACAAGACATAACGATGGACAGAGATTTTACTCCTTCACATTGCTAACCTTTTGGAGAACCTTACTGAGAAGGATTCAAATCTATTATGAAGGTCAGAAGAGTGGAGTGCTTTTACAGAGATCTTTTCACTATGTTCTGGAATAAAAACTTTAGTTTTATGTTCCACTTTAAACAGTAAATATGAACACTGATTCTAATGCTAGTGATTTTCTATGATATTAAAATTCCTACCTAGAGACAACTCAAAGATCTTTTACTCACTTGCAGAAGAACTAATATTTCTTGTTGACAGCTTTGAAGTAATAGATTGACTTGAGTTTCAGAGATTTGCACAAATTCAAAAAGGGCAAAGCTTTCAGTCTTTAAAAGTATTTGTCAATAGTAACACATGAAGAATTGATCATTGATTGATCTGGGGAGTGGAATGCTTAGATTAAATTGATGTATTCATGGCATCCAATTGTTACTGAAATTTATAAATGAAACAGGAATAAAACACAGAAATATTAATGGGAAATATATATTTTACAGTATAAAGAGGAATGGCTGGAGCAAATGCCTAGAAGTGTAATCTCTTTGTATTGTCATTGCCAGTGCACAAACAGGTCACTTGGCTGTCATGTATTAGGATAATTCAAATAACTTACATACCCAAAACAGGGTCTTAGCGATTCCCCAGAAAAAAATTATGTTATAAATTTGAATTATAAGAACTTCAGGTGTGTTTGAAAAAACTAATATCAGGCATTTAACTAGTGACTAGTTGGCCTGGTATGGCAAACCTTGACCTTGACTGGCTTTTGTCTGCTAAGTCCATCTAGGGCTTTAGTGTTTGCACTGCTGTGGTTACTAAAACCTGATTTAGGCCTTACTGGGATATAAGGGAAAAAACTGCTCACCAGTGGTGTCCCAGCATCCTGTGACAGAGACAGTATATGAACATCTGGATGAGCATGACAGTGTAATCTAACAAAGAGTTGTTCTGACATCTGAATAAAAAATAGTAAGAAACCATATGTGCTTTGATTTAAATTTGAGGAGTCAGAACTGTGTTGTACCAGTGCCATGTCACAGATATACAAGTGCTAACACCTCATGGAGTAGACAATGAAAATAGGCATTTGCTATAGAATAGAAGTCTGTCTTCTGGAGATGAAAAAATGGCTTTGGTATCTCTTGCCAGAGGGTCTGGTAGCGCAGACATTTCTGAGATTATCAGTTTTCTCCACAAACGTTGTAAACACAAAGACCCAGAAAAAAAGCTTCTGCTTATTTTTTAGGATCTTCATTAACTGCAACTTCAGATTGATCTATGGAAAATCTTTACCTTGTTGTCTTTCTTAAGTACTCATGCTACTTCTTATGGATAAGTTATTCCTCTAAAACAAATAAACCCACAGGCAAGGGTGGAAACAAAGTTAGGGAGAATAGAACCTCTGGACATTTTTTGTCATTGTGACTCATGTCTAGAATAGGACTTTCAGAACAAATTTATCCAGTACTTCTGAAGGAATATTATGTGTCAGACACTAAACTGAAAAGAACAGAACAAAGTTCCTTATTAAATCAGCGGAAGTATCACAGGCCAAGCCAGTTGGCCCTACACAGACTTTCAGAGGTAATGTTGTGTTGATCCTAATGGGCTTGTGACAAAATAATTTCCTTTGTTTTTTTTTCCACCTGTATAACTACATTAAAAATAAGAAGCAGGTGCCTAGGAAGTAAAAATAAAAAAAAAAAAGACCCAAGATTCTTCTCATCTGTGACACATGCATCTGTTAGTACAAAGAAGATGGGTTATGAAAGAAAACCTTGATGAAGGCTTAGGTTATGAAAGATAACCTTGAGGAGGACTTACCACGACACAAGGATCACAGCATATACCCAGATCTCCAGTACTATACATTTGCAATCATGTTGCCCCTGAGGTCCATGTTTTGACAGCAGTTCAGAGGTAACCAAGCCATTCTGACACACACTGCACTACAGCCATTTTCTTTGAAAATCCTGCAGTTTTTCTTCAAACCCACTTACCTGAGGTTTGAAGATAATCAAAAGTTTCCCAGAAATCTATGACCAGTACACAAAGTAAGCAGAGAATTATTTAGCAGTTGGAAAATGAGTCTTACTGATTAAAAATAGCTTTCCCCAGGTGTTATGCATGACCTTGTGAGTAAAATCCATTGCCCCATTCACACTGAGTCACTTTCAAGTAAAACAATAGTGTAGTAGAATAAAAGCAGCAGATTCAAAGCTAGGTCCTCAGGTAGTATAAATTAGCACAGCTTTTCCAACAGTGGCATTATAATGAATATTTCCTCTTTGAGTGATTGAAAATGTAGGCATGGAAAACACAAACTCTTGGTAGAGGTCAGTGAAATCTCTCTGACATGGTGGCACCACATGCACTGGTAAACATCACGTGCCATCCTTGCCGATGCAAGATCAAATCAAAATCTCCAGCAGCTGTGATTAGATCAACTAACTACTAGTTAAAGTGCAGCCAAAAAGTCACATTAATCTGGACTCACTATTTGTTTTATAGATAATTTATTCCTTCTGCTGAGAATTGAAAATCTACTACTTGTTCCAAGAGATATCTGTCTTATGAGCACTGCAGATTTGAATGTTCCTATTCACTGATCATGACTGATATATATTAGGTGACGTTCCAATGAAACAAAGGTGACGTGTAAGGAAAATTACCTTGCTTAGTCTGTCCCATGCCAACTCCAAGAATTCTTTTGGCCTCAGCAACTTGTAACGGACACATATTTAATTGAGGTTAGCTTAACAATGCTTTAAAAAGATTCTAATAATGCAGAGTTTTGAATAAATGTTGATTCAATACTCCATTCAGGTCCATCACACCATCTGACTGTTGGTAAAATTAAGAAATAAATAATTGAAGCTCTGAGCTCCAGAAATCCAAGAAAACTGTCTTGCAGAACTCTAAACAGTATGAACACATGGATTCCCGTATGCACCAAAAAAGCCATACTTTAGTCTCCCCTGGATTGTCCCAATTATATTTGGATCTTTGACAACAAAGGGAAGGAGAAGAGAGGGATATTACTGTCAGAGAAAGAAATTCTTATCTCTAGCAATGTTCATTTCTCCCTGGTTAGGAAACCATTTCTTTCTTTGCTGTCCGATATTATGTCTCCAAATTTGTTTTGTAAGGCTAATCAAGGTAAAGATTGGGGTTTTCCATAATATATACCACATTTTAAATAAAAAAAGCTATGGATAGTATCATTGTAATAATATTATGATTGTAATAAACCAAAACCTACTTAATTTCATTTGTTACATATGAATTTTCCAAATTTTTTGGCTTGAATTACTTTTGCAGAGGTCATAATAAATTCTGCTATGACACATTTTTCAACATGAGTTAAAAAACATGCCCAGATAAAAGCAAAATGACTCACTGGATGATCAATTTTGTAATGATTTAGTTGAGGGATTCATTATTTATTTAGTATTTTGAAACATTTTGAGCAAGGTTCCTAGAGTGCTTTGGAAACAAAAGGCCAATGTTTCCCTGGAGTGGAGTCATGGTGAATTGAAGTTGATGACTACACAGAACCTAGTGAAGGAGCTTCAAAACACCCCCATGAAATAACTGGGAGGTAGTTCAAAGAAAGCAAAAGGATAAAATAGTTTGTTCACTGGTACAAAAAGAATCTGCATCCAAGCAGGAATCTAGGAACAGATTCCCTTCATTGACAGCCAACGGTTTTACCCATCTGAACAAGCCAACTGTTTTGCTATCTAAAAAAGCAGTAATCTGGACACAAAATATGGACTCTGAATTACTTTGTGCATCTTCGTCCTCAGAGATGTGATTTCCACCCATCTGTATCCTTTGTTTCAGGGCTGTCAGGTTGCCATTTTTCTGGAATGGGTTGGCAGTTGCACCTCAGAAGGTGAAATTTGCTATCCTCACCCTCCTGAGTCCCTAAATATGCTCTGATTGTTGCCCTCAAAATGTCTTCTGACATTAAGAATTAGGCAGTTTAAAGAAAAGGCAGTTTACTCACCATGTAAGCGGGATACAAACATGAAATCAAAAGATGCTGAGAAAGCAAAAAAAAAAATCCAACTGTATGCACTTGTGGTGACTTCCATCCACATCCAAAGAGGTTTTTTTGCATGTAACAGTCCAGCACTACACTACTCATTTTTTAGTTATGCAAAATAAAAAAATAAATGGGATGGGAATATAATTAAAGACTTAGAAGATCAGCACCCCCTGGAATAGATGCAGGAACTGATTGTGAGAGCATTCAAGGTCCATTTCAATGAGGAATTGACTGGCTGAAGATTTGATGCATGCAAACACAGGCGGGTTTGAGTCTGACTAAAACCAAGCACTACTTGTCTCCCATAGAGGACTGTGTCAGATTCTGCTATTCTCATTTGGGGTGCAACTGTGTTTTGTTGTCTGGTTCCTTGGTTTTTTGGAGGCAAGGGGTCCTGGAAATGAATAAATGTGTTTCTTAGCCTAATTCATTCCATGAGTATTATCAACCATTAAGTACGGACTAAATACTTGCAGTATGCTCATTCCTTAGGGAAAGGAATCTCACTATGACATTTGGAGCATTGACTAAAGCCTGGGCTTGACCATTGCGCTCTACAAATTTATGGAGATCCTGGTGTTAGACCTGAATACTGAAGGAATAAACAAAAGTTGGGATTCTTCGTGCGAAGTGTGACATGTAAATTAAGGTGCATCTATCTGAGCTGGTTTAAGCTTTCATTGTGTCCACTGGAATAGTCAATATAGGCAGCAGATCCCAGACAGAAATTCAGCTCATGCTAAGACACACATAATGTGGCTTGAAATGACCTGAGGTATTCCAGACAAGCAGGAGGGGCATAAGGGAGACCTGAATCCATCTGAATGTAAGATGGAGGCCAGAAAAGGTATCTCAGATAATTTGTTACATTCAGCATGCTGTATCTGGAGGCTCCTCACAGCGATGCCCCATGGTGGTCACACAGCTAGTAGTTAGTTCCGGAAAAAGCAGTCCAGAGTGGCACCACATATTTGGTATCTGAGGGGTGCAGAGGAGTCCTGTTCTTTTGGGAGGAGGAGAAAAAGGGAGTTTAGCAAGTGTCGGTTGCCTTCATGCCAAGTGAGAATGACTGTGCTCCCACAAAGGTTTTGTTGTGGGTGTTCTTGAGCTTTGAAAGGCT
>JAOTQQ010000012.1:3202196-3213579 GCA_026546715.1 Gallinago undulata | reverse complement strand
AAGAAAAGAAAAGAAAAGAAAAGAAAAGAAAAGAAAAGAAAAGAAAAGAAAAGAAAAGAAAAGAAAAGAAAAAGAAATGAAAAGAAAAGTAAATAAAAGAAAAGAAAACCTGTGGCACTCACTTAAGAATCCGGAGAGGAAAAGGGGTGGGGGTAGGGGGAAAAGCAGGGAAGGAATTATTTTGTTTTGCCTTAGGAGCACCAGCCTGGAGCATAGGCATAGGCTCCATGACATCTCAGTGTTCAACATCAGGACACACTTCGCAGTATAATTATTCTCACATATCTTTCTTCTTCAAAATAACACAACTGTTTTTACCTGTGAGGTTGCAGATGAGTATTTTTAGGAAGCCAGTTGTTGGTTGACTAGAAATTTTCTCCTAAGCTGAAGTCAACGGTCGTGTGTTTCTCTGCCATTGTCCATCTGGCCAGAGCAGTCTTCTCCTTCCTAGTATTTACTTTGTGATATTTGGAAATTCCAGCCTGTCTTCCACCTGCCTTCCTTCGCTCAATAAACAAGCCATATCCTTTTGCCATATTTTTTTTTTCTTTAAAATTGCTCTCTGATTACATTTTCAAGCTTTTCATTGTAGCCAGGAGAGCTAAAAGTGGTTGGACTTCTTTTTTACTTTTGCTTCATATTTTCTCTCACCTTTTCCGCCGTAGACTGGGAACCATGAACCTGAAGATCTGCTGACCTTTATTCATTTTAAGCAACTAAGACTTTTTTTTTTAAATTATCACTAAATATTAAGAGAATTAAAGATTAGCAAAAATCTGACATGACTAGCTCTGACTAAAAAGCTACACGAGGCAAACAATAATATATTAATTTTTTCTCTCTTCATGTCATATTAGTAAAATATGATTTTTTATACTATTTACATGAGTGAATTCAGGTTCACTCTACTAGCATACGATGCTTAATCATTTTCAAGGCCTTGATAGTAATATCACATAAATATCAAATAAATCACATATTTTAGTTCAAAGCCAACTGAAGTCTTTGGGAGAAAAAAAATAATTAGACAATCCTATCCAAATTGCAAGCTTTTTGATTTATTTGGTTTTTGTCCTATAGGTTCCCATTTCTAATATATATTACATTTTTTCCAATAAAAGTGTTCACTTCATAGATCGTCATGCAGAAGTGTGTACAACAAAGCCAATTTTGCTGGAATACCAAAACAATAATGTGTTCATCATATTTGTTTTTAATGAAAAGCAGCCTGTACCAATTACACCAGAAGTGAATTATTCATCCAAGTGTGAAAAAAATTAATCATCAAAATCTGGACTTTGTTCCAACATCTAAATATGCCTCTCTCACATATGCCTACAGAAGTCTGCATATCTGCTGTTAAAAGAGACAGATCAGTTTGTCTGCCAAAGAAATAGGTAAATATTGAATTGAGGTGCAATTAATAGAACAATGAGCAATCACTAGCGCATTCATGTGTATGATCATATTTAGGCATATTTTGTTTTATACCCTATAAAGCATTTTGCAAGGAATGGAGGAAAAAACTCATAATTTTTATTTTTCAGGCCAACCAGTTTCCTTTAGCTGGCTCTCACTCAAATCCACTCTCTCAAATGATTTGCTGTATCCTTGCCCTTGTTGCTGACACATGACCTTTTAATGCATTTCCATCTAAAGCGTTAAAATGACAAGAAAATAAAAATGAGAAACACAAGACAAAACCATGGTTAAATTTTCCCTTCTTAAATATTGTCTTTCTTTCTCCTTGCTCTGCAACTAATTGTTCATTTTATGTTTTCTGTGTTGTTATTTTCTCCATAAAGGACATGTTCTCCCAATAAAAAGGATAAATCACATATTCTCCTCCTAGGAAAGATACCCTTACTTAGTTACTCATCCTTCCATATTTTAAATAATGGTGTAGGAAAGTTTTCTGTTCCTTCTTGCTCTGTTCAATCCTATGTGTTGCTTTCTTTCAATTTATTTTTTTGCTTTGGTGGATTTGAGAGTTGTTCTGATGGAATATCAATTTATTTCTTTCCAAAAAACATGTTTGGAGATTTTGTGTGATGAGACTTTGCCCAAGCTAGCTGTTTCAAAGTCCAACCTAAGAAAACTTAAAAATGATTGGAGTTTTGTTTTTTTTTTAATTTGAGGAGATGGGAAGAGGGCTAAATTACAGTGGCTAAAGACACCTGTTTCTCCCCAATGTCCACAGAGAAAGTCAGAGAAAGTCAAAAGAAGCCTAGACCATGAAAGTTAGACAAAATGCATTTACTTTTAAAAAAATGATTCGAAGCTGAGATTGTGTCTTCAAGCAAAGTCATAATTGGAAAAAATCCAAGATTAAATTTTCAAGATATAAAATTTAGGGAAAAAAAAATTAAAAAAAAAATCAGGGGCAGAGAATATTTCTACAGAATGTACCATGAAGGGTCTTGGAAATTTTTATTATAATAATTTGAAATGCCTTTCTTTGATAATTGATAATGCCACGCGTTATCAATTTCAGCTTCCACGATACTCTGTTTTGGACATGTCGTTGCATTCAGTTTCCTTCTTGATATTGTTCCCATTTTCTTTTTGTTTAATTACTTTTTCCTCCCATGTTTCCCAAGAGAGAACTATTGCAGTTCTGGTAAGTATTGAAAATTCTGTGCCTAAAGGTAGAAAGAGCTGTTGATGCGTTCAGATTAGCTGACTTTGTAATCCTTGTGGCAAAAAGAAAATAAAATAAGGAAATTACTGGGCATAAATAAGAATGTAAATAAAATGAAAGCTTAATCTAGTTTTCTGAAAGAGTGATAAAGAAGAAATGGGAAGGAAAGAATCAAGGAAACTCAGAGGGAAAATAAAGGAATTAAATTATATAAAATCACGTTATCAAGCCCTAAGTGCAACTGTCTTTTGAGACAGCTTTGAAAAGTGTATGTGAGAAAAAGCAAGAGAACAAAGAGAGAAACAGCAGAAGATATTCAAGGGGATGCTGAGGAGAGGATGCTGACTCCTTTTCCAGTGAGTATCAGATCTTACTCATATGGAGTTTTACAGCTATCGTTTTTCAATCCTCCTATTGGCTCCACAGTGAAACCTGCAAGAGTCTTTCTGTATAACTATTATAGCAAGATAAAAGGATTGTTAGAATGAAGACACAGTGACATGAACAACAAATGTCTTCTGTTTATAAATAAAAAGCAGAAATGGGGATAAACCTCTGCAAAACTAGGCCTTCAGTAAAGCCCAGTAAACAAAATCAGCAATCAAGAAATAAAAGATCTGGTTTATGGGGCTTTTTAAGGCCTTATTTTGAGCAGTAATGGATATAGTTTTACAGAGCTGTTGCAATAAACAACATTTAATGCAAATAATACTTCTTTGTACCCAAGACATTTCTTGTTGCAGTATACTTATGTTCTGCTCAACATGCTGTTAATCTATGCAAGGATTCATAGGATTTACCAAATAAAAATTATAGATGCTATTTTAGATTAAGACCAGATCTCCTTTAGGGAAGTGAACTTAATTTTGGTGATCTGATTGATCACTAAGTAACTGATGTGGTAATATTACTTTTGAAATAAGTAAAGAGATAAACTTATTAGCTATAATAAAATCTCTCTTTTTCCAGTTTATGAAATTACAGTCTTTCATCACATCTTTTTTTTTTTTTTCATTCCCATTATAATCCACAAGCATTGTTTATTTTTCCCTCATCTCTTCATGGTATAGGTGTGTTAGAACTCCACAAACACAGCATAAATCCTCCAGCAGGATCCAGGATAATTCTTGCTCCTACAGAGGTCAAAGGCAAAAATCCTGCTGAGATCACACGACAGCCAAATTACATCTTTTGCCACGCTACTTATCTTTTCAAGTTCTTTTACCTCCTTATTAACTGCCACAATGACAGTTGACCTCCCTGGGGAGTTTCGTCGAGAGTAGCAGGAAAGCCTGGATTTGCTGTAGAGACACAGCAGGCGGGTCATTGCGCTTGGGTTCAGATCGATTCCCAGGGGTAGCCTGCAATACAGAAACTTTGACTTCTATGCTTCATGCTTAGCTCAGCACACCTCTCTCTCGTTTCTCTCTCTTCCTTCTAGCTGCCTGCGGTGAAAGTTTGTTCACCTGGGAGCTGTCTTTCAAAGTGATCTGGGAGGTTCTGAGAATTGCTATAACCTTTTTTTTCCTGAGAATATGATCAACATCCTCGTTGTGCAATTAGGCGCTCAGCTTTTTGAGGAAAATAAGCACTAATCCTAGAGAAAGGTTCTCTGTAGTAAAGTCCAAAGGTTTGTAGTATAGATTAACAACCAATAGTTAAGGGTAATTGTTCTTTCCATCTCTTTTAAACTCTCTTGCCTGCACAATTAGTATAAATTGCTCTCAGCTGTACCTGATGTGTGTTCTGAGACATCACATGTGATCTGAGCCAGTCACATTGATACCTGCTCGTGTTTCACTGGGGCTTAAAATTAGAAGTGCATGTTCATTGCATGTTTTCAGTGTGAAAATACAGAAAACATGACATACTTTTACATGGAAGGGCTTTTTTTATTTCCCTAAGCTATGCCTTTATAGAAGCATTTCTGTTCGGTATTCATCACAAATATTTATTCTGCTTGAGTTTTTACTCTTCCCAGTAATCCCAGTTAACATCTCTGCCCACAAGAGTCTCATGCCCTTCGTTATTTCCAACTCCAGGCCTCCTCATGTGTGGGGTTTGTGTATGTTTTAGATTTGCATAGGATCCATCTGCCCCAGTTGCCACACATTTTTTGCTTCAACGCAAAACCCCAAATCAAGTGCCAGCAGAGTAATGAGTTACCATCTGTCAACTGAAGTGCATTAACTACCAGCACAAGCTCTCCTTGGGTGTTGACCTGCATGACTTCAGCCAATGGTTGAAACATTTCCAGGTGTTGCTCCACTACTGCCAGAGGCCATCACTGCTGCAGAGCAGTTGGGGACCACATAAACTGAACCAAAAAAAGCTGTATCAGACCTTGCGCTGGAGCAGTTGAGGCGCTGTGGTCTGGTGAGGCTTCGTGGGATTGGTGTTCTTCACCAACTGTACAGAGAAAGCAGCTGAGAGCGGTAACATTTCAAATTGGATGCACTCAGCTGTACTCACTCAGCTGATAGATGCAATTGAGCGGCTCACGCGTCCTTCCCGGGTAGCCACAACAGAGGGTTTTACCTGACTTTACCTAGACATATTTTACATGCTTTGGTTACTCTGCAGTAAATTGAAATCGAGATAGCGCAGCAATCAAGGCCGTGGGAGACAAACCAGATAGGAGCAGGGCAGCAAAAAACATCCATTCGGTCTGCTGTGCCAAGTGATTGCATGGATTGTTCTTGTAAAGATTTCCCAGCTAAGATTTCAGAGGGTTCACATCTGGGGATAGCAGCTGCTCTCTAGAAAAGTGACTCCCCTCACCCCAGGAATATGTGCTTGGAAAGTGCAGCACAGCTGTTTGTGAGACCTGTAATGATATACACCCCAATGCGTGGGAGGATAATGATGTCCTGAGAATGTAGGTGGAGAAGATTTCTTTTTTAACTAACTGGTACCATTTCATCATCTTGGGGGGGAAAAGAGAATCAGGAACAACTCATTTTTCATAATGAACTAGTTTCAGAATACTTACATTTTTTGGTATAATAAGTTGTCATGGTTTCAGCTGAAATCACTGCAACTGGATGGACAGATGGCCCTTCCCCCCTCACAAAAGAGAGGAGAGGAGAGGAGAGGAAGAGCTAAGGAAAGAGAGAGTGGTTTAGAACGAACTAAACTCCTGAGCTGCCAGGCCTAGCTCCCCACCAGCAGCCTCTAACAAGCTCATTAAAGGCTGAGTGGGGCCTGGTGGGGCCTTAAAGCCAAAGGAGGGGCTGACCCTTTGATCCCTCAGCTTTTATACTGAGCCTGGGGCAGATGGGATGGCATACCCTAGTTAGTCAGGGTTTTACCTCAAACTGGGACATTCTACCCCTTATTCCATACCATTCGTATAATGCTTAGATTACAAATATTATTATAAATTATTATCTATGAAATCTATACATACATATATAGACAGATGTATGTAAGTCACTCAGTCATGATTTATCTCTATATACAAAATTTAAGTCCACTTAATAGGAGATCAGCCTTTCAGGGTAGGAAGGATGATGTGAAATTCATGTGGTTCAAGCCCATGGGTAACATGTCCATCTTGGAGAAGTTTCACTGGACACCACTTAATCAATCCGGCTAGGTTTCATCATTGTAGTGTTATCCTGAAAAACACGTATAGAACACTGTTAGTATTATAAACAACTAACATCATGCTCAGAATTAAGTATTCTCACCCAGGGTCAAATTCCCTTGAGGTACGCATTGAACTTCTCCATTCTTCAGCATCACCCACCAAGTACATCCAGGTCCTTGAGCAAAAACAGTCCCACGAATGGGTTTGCCTTTGCCTGAGGCAGGAAAAACCCAAACAGTTTTCCCCAGCATATTCCTTTCATGCACCACAGGGACTTTATCCCCTTCTACAGCATGTAAAAGGTCTGATTGAGCAGGACCACCTTGATTGATGGATCCTCTGGTATTAACTAACCAGGTAGCTTGTGCTAAATGCTTGTCCCAATTTTTGAACAATCCACCACCCAACGTTTTCAGAGTAGTTTTTAACAATCCATTGTATCGTTCAATTTTTCCAGAGGCCAGTGCATGATAGGGAATATGATATATCCACTCAATACCATGTTCTTTTGCCCAGTACTACTTTGGGGTATCCTTACACATGGTAGCGAATTTAATCCATGATCTAAAAGGTATTTTTGGCATCTTTGATTATTCTCTGTAACTTTAACGTCTCTTCTGGTTCTTTGTTTCTGGTTTCAAAATGAAAAATAAGGAAAAAAAACAATATTTCTTGATAGAAATCCTACAAGATTAGAGAATCTGTGATGGTGTTTCTAAGGTAGCAATAACAGAAAAAAATGCAGAAGTTATAGTTGGTATGTTTCAAATTTTATTTTTTTAATGTCCTAAAAAACCTGACTAATACCCTGAAACTAGATTCAGAATAGTTCAGTCTAACAAAGGATTGATTTCACATTTAAGCCTTTTAAAATGACCCTCCCGCTCAGTCACGCAGCCTGTTTATATTTCATTCCATAGATGAATAAACTTTATTGCTATAAATTCATTACTCAGTTCTTCTGCTTGGCTTTTTTCTTTTTTTTCCTGTTTATCATCTGCTAAGTAATTTGACTCCAATTTAAATGTAGTTTACTAACATTCTGATGCCTTGTAATTTGAAAGAGGGGAGTTTTAGATCAGATACTAGAAAGAAATTCTTTACTGTGAGGGTGGTGAAACACTGGAACTGGTTACCCGGAGAAGCTGTGGATGCCCCATTTCTGGAGGGGTTCAAGGCCAGGCTGGATGGGGCTTTGAGCAACCTGGTCTAGCAGGAGGTGTCCTTGCCCATGGCAGAGGGGTTGGAACTCAATGATCTTTAAGGTCCCTTCCAACTCTAATCATTCTATGGTTCGATGAAATGATGCTGTTTGGGCAAAACTGCAGATGTGCTGATGTCAGATAAATACCTGCTGTTAATTGTGTTGCATCTCTAGACACAGTGTAAAAAACCATAAAAAATAAATATTGGAAAGAAGATAGACTACACGTGAGCAAGCCAGTTTGAGTACTGGAAATAGTGTAAGCAGATTACTACTACCTGATCTATATGAGCCTTCTTAGAATAGATTCTTGAATGGTTACTCTCAGGTGGCTTATATATCCGAAAGAATATTCAAACAGAGATTTTGGAATCCTTAAGACATCTTAAGCAACCCCTCCCAAACGTGCCAGGAATGGTGTGTAAGAATTAGTATGCAAAGCTTCATACTCCAGTTTTGTTGTGTAGGAGCTGAAATATAATGACAGTCGTACAGAATCTTTATCTAAGGGTCAAACAATATTTTTGTGGAGTCCATGTTTTGAATTCTCTGAGAAAGAATGTTACACACCGAGCAGCTAGTTTCACCTTTACTCATGGAGGTGTAATCTATTTCTCCACAGTCAGGTCTCAACAAAGATGAGTCACCTAGAATTAGTCTAAGTGGTTCTTTTTTCTACTGCCTGAAAACTGTAATACCTGATTTTCTGGAGTCTCCCAAAATTCAACTTCATAGGATTGACAAACAGATATGAACTTTTTTGGGGATGTAAGGTTGTACGTACTAGGTGTACAGGACTGTATCAATCTGGGGAAATATTTCCATCATCTGTTTCGGGCAGTTCATGACCTGAGATACTAATGCCTCAGAAGAGCTGTGGATATAAACACTGTCCTCTCTGTCTGTGGCCAGCAGCTATACATGTGAAGCAAAACTGTACTAAAAAAACTGACTGACTGTCCTTGACTGACATTTGCTCTATTATTTATTTGGGAATACAACCAAAGCCATAACTGAATAAATAATTCATGCTTTTTAGTCTTTTTTATATGTATGCCAGGAATATTTTGATGTTTTTCCAGGTCTGTTCTAAGCCACAACCCAACCAACCTTAGGCTCAAACCCAACTGTCATATCCTATGGGAAGATATTTGTAGAGTGCAGGAGTGACCAGATCAACCTTGGCTAATGCTCATCATTGAGCATTTGCACTATATTCTAGAAAACGCCATCTCATTAAGGCAGTGTGCCTCATGGGCCATGGAAGTAATCAAACCATCAAAAACATGGGCTTTTCACAACTAAAATTAGCTTACCATTTTCCAGTTAAGATATATTTGCTTTAAAAAAAACCAACCAAACAAGCACTGCAGTACCACAATGCAGAAACACTCTGGTGTCATTTTTCTCCTGCACGCTTCATAGAATAAGATGCCAATATAAAATAAAATCAAATAAAAAATAAATAAAATAATAAAAAAAATAAAAAGGGAAGAGAAAACCCAAAAAAAAAGCAGTTTCCAGACAAGAAGGCTACTTACTATTCAGTGGATACCCAGAATCTCTTTCACAGGAAGTTTACAAATGCAAACTGCTCTACTGAAATGACCTTTACAGGCCATCAGAAAAGAGTCACTGCCAAGAATACATGACACCTAACATATCTCCCAAAAGCAAATGCCACCTCATCAAGTCAGCAGGCAAATCTGGAAGAAATGCTGATGGGCAAAGTCAAGTCCTGTTGCACCAGAGCACAAGACATGTTTCAGGAGTTCAAGGCATGTACATTTATTTTTTAAAGACTCCAACTACTTCTTTTGTCTTGTTTGGATTCTTCCAGGAGTCTAAATGATTGACAATCCCTAATTAGTGTCTGATGGAAACCTTGAAAATAACAAGCTCCAAAGGAAAGACAAAGTTTAACAGGTTATATTTCAGGGTAAATTAAATAATCTAAAATGACTGGAAAACTTTTCCCCTGTCTCATATACATTGCAAATTTTTTTTTTTTCAGTGGTCAGCTTAGACTAGGTCTCTGCAAATTATGAAATATGCCAAGCATGGAGCATATCTTACTTCAGAATAAATGTGACTTCTGTGAATATCGGGTCTTAAAGTTTTTAATTTCTATACTGGCTTTTCTCCCCTGTGTCCTAATATATATATGAAATTAGGATGTTTTATTATACTCTCAAGACATTACTCTGAAAATGGAAAAGAACAGAGAAGGAGCTTTTCAATGACTCCTCAACATCAATATCAAGTGTTATCATTCTTTGCACATATATTTTGTTCTTTTCTCATGGACACTAATTGCTGTATATTCTGTAACAAGTTTAAAGGCAGATTCTGTCCCTAGAGCCCTACTGATCCACATTATCATATCTCCTTATACAGGAGAGCTACAACAATTTAAATCAACTGAAACTCTAGTCCCATAAATTGTTCACTGCAGCAAGAGGTAAGGTACACTGCCATTCCTCATCTTTAATTAACTTTCTCTATCATCACATTCATGTGGAAGCATCAGAATAAGAAAAGAACAAGACTCTTGCTTCATTGTATCTTTCTAACAGATTTCTGTAAATGCTGTTAAAATACCCACTATGAATCTGTGTAACTCACAGAAGAAACTATTCCATGTGTGGAATGACAAACATTGAAATATGAGCTAACAGAATAAAACAAAGTCATAGTCTCTGAAAAGCTTCCTCTAGAGAAAGGAAAACCTAACCTAAAGATACAATTTCAAAGCAGTAGGGAAGATTCGCTCTGCCTTTCATGATCTTGTTATTGACTTCAACATAATAAAAGAAAATCTCAAGGCAAAAAAAATTTACTTTCCTAGCACACACACTCCATTCGGTTATTTCTTTGTGCTTTTATGTCACCCCATTTCTCAGCTTGAGAATGATTGACTGTGATAGTAATTTTTCCTAATTATTGGCAAAAGACAAGAATGACATTTCTGGTATAAGAAAAAATGGATTTAAACTGGTCTCCAATAAATTTAGGCTACACTTTTTAAGGTATTTTTAACAGATTCCAGACCAATCTTTTATTAGGTTGGAGAGGGACCAGTCTAAGTAAATTTAAGATAGAGTATTTTTAATTGACAAATACAATTATTTCAGTAGCAGAAAACTACATGTGGCATGATAATAGCTCCTGTAAACATATCCCTTGTAATATTAAAGTAGTTTTCTCCAATAGCAGTCTCTCTCATGACTCAGGTTCAATAGTTTTCATTAAAACTTCCAAAAGTTCTAAATAATACAGATCTCAGCTCCTGCACTGATACCCCTGCCAGATACTGTAATGTTGCCTTGGAAATATATACACTTGCTGCAAGATCACCTTTGATTTGCACAGCCAGAATAGCTTTAGTCTTACCAAAAGAGATGGGCATTTAAAATTATTAATGCCCTGGATACCAAACAGTGCAGCAGGACCTCTGTGGCTTTACACAGCAACTATTCCAAGAGAGAAATGCTTGCTGGATACCAAGGCTTAAAATTACCCTTACTCCCATACACTTCCCACATCTTCGTACTCCTGATGCGTGTTCAAAATTCATCCACATGGCACTTTGATCATGGGGCACATGTCATCCTGAAAGTCAGAAGGATTTCCATTCTTAACTAAGTAGCTTTGGAAAATATAATGTATGCTCCCTAGGGGCTTGAATCCCTTCAGAATAAAACATGACAATTAAACCTCTCACATCATAATTGCAAAAAGATGAGTAATAGACAAGAGTGAATTTGTCAAGCGGAAATCATGTTAACAAAGTCTAATTTTTCTTGTGAAGAAGAGAAGAGCAAAAGAAAAGAAGAGAAAAAGAAAAGAAAAGAAAAGAAGAGAAAGAGAAGAGAAAGAAAAGAAAAGAAAAGAAAAGAAAAGAAAAGAAAAGAAAAGAAAAGAAAAGAAAAGAAAAGAAAAGAAA
>JAOTQQ010000012.1:3178987-3202096 GCA_026546715.1 Gallinago undulata | reverse complement strand
AAGAAAAGAAAAGAAAAGAAAAGAAAAGAAAAGAAAAGAAAAGAAAAGAAAAGAAAAAAAGAAAAGAAAAGAAAATAGAAAAGATAAGATATATTGTGGCATCGGTAGGGCTTCTAATACTACTTCTTATGACAGTTTCATGAGAAACTAAGGAAAAGTTGCTCTTGATGAGCTTATTACAGACTGGGAACAATGTTACTCTATATCATTTCCTAGGAGTAGTTATCAGGAGTGTAGTGTCAAAATGCGAATATACCTCACATAGATTTTATGGTGTTCTGTTCTGCATTTGATGCATTTTTCAATGACCTGAATGATCAGAAGAGAGAATATGTTCATTAAATTGGCAAACAAAAAGTAGGAAACGGCTGCAAGAACACTGGAGGACAGGAATACAAAAAAAGTCTTCTGAAAGAATGGAAAAATACAATAGCAACAAGTGTGTATAGTTCCCTTTATCAGTAATAACTGACTTTATGTGGACAGGATGGGAATTAGCAAGTGAGACAATAACATTTCAGGAAAACAGATTTAAATGGTTGAACAAGAATAAGTGATGTCTTGTGCTTGCTAAAAAGGCAATCAACACAGAAATGTATGTTGAGATAGGAGACATTGTTTGTCCGGTTATATATATGTGTACTATAAGGGTGGTGAGACACTGGCACAGTTTGCCCAGAGAAGCTGTGGCTGCCCCATCCCTGGAGGTGTTCAAGGCCTGGTTCAGTGGGGCTTTGAGCAATCTGGTCTAGTGGAAGTCCCTTCCAACCCAAACCTATGATTCTATGTGTCATCTGCAATCCAAGGATATAGTGTTAATGTAAATATACTCATGTAAATATAATTATCTGCTTGTATACCAATAAACTGGATAGTGAGCTGTCTTCAACACAGAGATATTCATATAGGAGAAGCTTGTTTTGATATTCCAGAAGCAGCCTGCCAAATAGTACTCAGGACCAGACCTGGATGTAGGAAAAATAGCCTGAACTATTAGCCTGAAAGTGATTAGTCTTCTCTGTATCCCTGATGGATAGCACAAGAAGAGATGGGCTTAAATCACAGCATGGAAGATTCAGAATTCAGGAATTTTCCTATAATGAGAATATTGAGAGACAGCCTAGGGGAGGTCAGGTGTGGAATATCTGTCAGTACAGTGTTTTAAAGACAGGTCAGACAAATTTTTTTAGGAATCATATATGGATCATCATGTGGGAATTATCCTGCGTTGAGCCAAGCAAGGTTTAGATGCATTTTACAGTTTAGTTTTCTATTATTTTAAAGTCTGGGTTACTGTAGTTTTATATTTTCATATGTGGAAAATACAGAATAACTGCTTCCCTCATTTTTTTCTTAGTCTCTACTGAATCATTCATCTTAAAAATATAAAAATAATGAAAATATGTAATAGTTGAGTTCGACATATTTTTAAGCAAATCATTCTGATTTTATGTTTTAAAACACATTAATTATGACAGCCAAGTAATCCAGATTACTTTTCTGTGGTTCTGTAGTACCAATAGAAGCATGAGAGTTCAGGTTATTTCTGTTGTAAACAAATGCAACTTGAATAGATGCATATGGGGAACATCCTGTAGAAGAATCTGTTCATTGTACACTGGCTTTCAAAGCAGAAACACCATTTCATTGCAAATACCCCTGGAAGAAAAATATTCTGATGTGCTTTCATATGAATTACCTGTGTGTATGTGTGTGTTTCACTTTGATAAAGCAAATTAAGATGAGAGAAAACTTTCCTGAAGGCAGAAAAGTGCAAGAAGGCAGATATGGCTTTCCATTGGGAAATTAAATATATTCAGTGATTGAGAAGCCTGATAAAGACAACAGACTCTACGTTCTTGAGAGTTGGTATGCTATCCTGGTAGTGACAGGTGCTCATGGGGGTTTGTCTTGGGACTGAGACACTGCAGTACCCATCAGAAGTCTGGCTCATCCCCATAGAATTTCTGCCCTCAAAGATGTTCTTGGCCATTATTCTCTGCCAGAAGACCCCCATCTCAAAACATTGGTTATGCTAACCCCCAGAGGAAGACCATAGCAGAGTCTTATTGAGTCTGTGAGTATATGGACAGCATTATCCATCACTGAAAAAAGCATGTTTGATTAAATTAACACTAGGTAGTCATTGAAGCAGATCACACCCTTTTTCTACCCACAGAATGGAAAGAGGACCAGAAAGCTGGTTCATTTTCCTGCTCAGCCTTGCAAAGAAAGCTTATTTATCAGCCAGGTTAGTTGCAACATCATGGTGTCAAAGCTCAAGTAGTAAGTGAGGTGACACCAGCTCTGGCAAATAAAATAGAGGAAGGTATTGATCTTCCTTCTCTGCTACATTTTATCATGTGTGATGGGGCCTGCGGCTGGCAAGAACACACTGGATTTTGACCTTTCCTCTTCTCTGAGAGAAAACAAAGAGACTATAGAGATGATATATACACAGCCCCCCGTCTCCTCACCATCATCCCTCCCTCGCTCACTACAGGAACAAGGCTGGAGTCAACCAACTCATCTGCATCATCTGCAGATTTGAATTCCCATGGCGAATACTAAGTGAGGGTGGTGCCCAGGCCTCCAGACACTGTTTTCCTATTCAGATTGTATTTGGCAGCACACCAAATGCCTGCCTTCTCATCATGTAACACCTGTACAATCCCTTCTTAATCTTTCCTTTCAAGCATTTTTGGTTGGGAGGTAGCACCAAGAAAAATGCATACATGATTCCCCACAGGTCTCAAAAATTATTTGGCATGTATAAGTTTTTTTTCTTTATTATGAGAGTTTTTTCTTTATTTTTCTTTATTATCAGAGTTCCTTATAGCAGAACTAGTTTCACTCAGAAAACATGGGAGAAAAATAAAACTTAGACTGATTTCCTCTGAGTTAAACCTATCTATAAGGTTTAAATCAAAGCTGAAAGTGGCTGACATCAAGCAGGACTGCGATGGACAGTCATTTTGTGAGGCTCACATCTGCCTAGGTGGCTTTAAGAATTCATAAAATCCCAATATCATATATACTAAAAGTAGACAGAAGTAGGTGACAAGAAAAACTCTGGAGATCCCAATGACAGTAGGCTGATCACTGATGGAACACAAAGAATGCAACAAGCTAAAAAAGGGGCTTAATTCTGAAATCAGGGATCACTTGAGTTGTAAGACCAGAAATTAGTATGAAAAGAAAGCCTTGACAATCCTTAGTTTAAGAAATTATCTTCCTATTTCCATGTGCCTATTCAACAAGTTAAAATAGAATTTTATTTTAATGGCTCCTTTTTTGGGGGTAAATGGTACTTGCAGCCTTTCCACAGTTTATCAATTCTCAGGCCTCCTTTTCCACTAAAGAGATTTGGAATAAAGCATCATCACTTCAATATGATTCATGAAGCCTGACTTCAAAATCCAATTTTTAAATGCCTAAATCTGAACTGGGCAATACGGATTCCCTTTAGCACTAATGGAGAGAAATCAACACCTCCAAGAGGCAATTCATCTCCATCTAATACAGTCATAAAATGGTCACCAAATGAATCAATGTCCGGAGGCAACTTTTTCTCTCTATTTTCTCTCTATTTTCTATGAAAGAGCTTACTTAAGCTTACATCAGCTTAGAGTTGTATGCTTAACATTTAGACATCTAAAATAATGAGATATGAATCACCACTTGAGTTGCCCAAACCCCACTCTTCCGGTTTTATGAATTGCAAGACTATGCATAAGTTGAAATCATCTGGTAATGTTCTAAATGCTATATCTCATAGCCAGCAATTCCCCCTTTAAAGGAATTGTACCTTTTTTTTTTTTTTTTCCTTAAGCATTCATCAAACAGGGGGTTAGCATGTAATAAAGGAGACAAAAAGAACCACCTTTGAGAGACAGTCCGTTTGAATGATGATCTTAATGTTCTATCATTATAAGTCACCAGTTTCTCAAAGGTACAATTTATGGTGGTTTTCACACCTGTTTAGTCCTCTGGATGTATATTTCTTTATTTATAGAGGTGTTTAACAGAGCCTGTATTTCTAAGTTTCATCTTTTATTTTTGCTCATAAATATTATTTCCATCCTAGACAGCCATGAACCTTTTTCTCTCACTCTAATACATTAGGTAATGTGATAGTTATCCTGTTCACATTAGGAATGCAATTCTTCTTCCAGATGTCAGCCTGATTCTGTAGTAAATTTTCAATGTTTTGAGAAAAATGGAAGAATGTTTTAAGGAAAAGCCTAAGGATATTTATCTCAATGTAAAGGATAGATCAACTGGACCATGGTTAAAATATCATCAAAATCTGTCCTTGGTGTCCTTGACCTTTGAATAGGGAAAGCTTTGCATTCATCTTAAAGTCCTTATTTTAGAGAAAATAAATGGGAATGTAGGGCTACAAGCTGGAGAAGGGAAGTGTCTTAGTGATGTACAACCAAACACCAACCTTTGCATGACATCTTAAATACTTTGAAGAATGGCCAGAGATTTTCAAAGATTTCAAATTAAAGTAGGTCAAATTTGTCTCCTTTTCTACTAGCTCATGATTCAACTAAGTTTGCACTAATTCAAGGCAGGTTTTTTCTTTGTTTTGCTTTGTATTCTGTAGAATAACTATTAGGCAAGTTCAGAATTTAACCGAATACAAAGGGCAATATTGGCTGCCTCTTCCAGTTAAACTGTGCATCTAAACCTTGAAACCTGTATCTAATATAGCATACTAGATATCATCCAACTTTTTTGTTTTAATTACACTGGGATTTGCAAGTGCTCAGTTTTACCTTGTGTTCTACATTCCTGTGAATCCCACAATATCCCTGCTGACTGAGAAACGTCCAAGTGGTAGCAAAAGAATTTAGCCTATCAACACATTGGGAGTTAAATCAGGTCTGTAGCACGTCAGACTACTGAAGCAAATGTTAGAAATGACCATCTGGTGAGTCCCCACAGATATCACTGAAAGTACCCCAGGATACGGTATAGAAAGCGTTAAGCCATATCTGCACTGCTGGATACATTCACTGCAGGGAGATTTCCCTGGTCCCAGCCCAAATGATGAAGTGTAGCTCATGCCCTGTTTAAGATTAGCCATCTCCAAAGCACAGTGCTGTATCCACCTGGCACAGGCTTCCATCTTTTTCTTCTCTGGACTGTGTAGAATGCCTTCATGGCTCTAGGAAATAATTATCATTCTTAAAAATGTTTTGATATTTTCCCAATAAAATTTCTGATATAATGGGAAGGCTGTGTTAGAGCTCTCAGGACAAATGCTTTTATAGCATGGAACTGAGGAAATGTATTGCATATCCAGAAGCAAGTTGGGGGGTATATCGTCATTGCAGTGACCACAGTGAAGCCTGCTATTTAGCAGAAATAGACCTTATCTATTAGCTTTTCCCTGTGACTCTGTGCCAATGAAACCACTAAGCTGAAATAATAATAATAATAATAAGGTGTCCCACAGTGGGAACAGCTGAAGTCTGTTCCTTTGGATTTTCATAGGGAAAAGGGTGGAGTGCAGGTGGAAAGATAGTAACCTCATTTAGAAAGCTAATAATTATTATTTAAAACAAAACAAAACAAAATGTCTCCTATACAAACAGAAACCAAACTTTGGGATTTGGACGATGGAATAGTTTTGAAAGAACATGTTTTGCAAAAAGCTGTCTTCTAACAGTTGCTTAAACATGACTTCTATTTGGTCAAGACTTAGGATGTTAAAAAAAAAAAAAAAGTAAAAACACCATTGCTTGTCAGTGTTTCACACAGCATGGTTTATTTTTGGCTTGCTGCTAGGCTACGAAGTGTTGCCTTCCTTACATGGTTCGATGGCTTCAAATAAATAACCGGCAGTTCATCACTAACAGGGTCTGGATGTTGAGTAATGTTTGCAAATAGTGAATACTAAAAGGTACAAAACATGGTTGAACTTTAGAATACAGCTTGATGTTTGTCATCTATTTTGTATTTGTTTTGGAGAAGGGATTCAACCAAGTACTAATGATGATTGATGATATATTGAAGTTTAAGAATGGCAGCTTTAACTCACAGATTTGTGTACCAGAAAGCAAATATGAACCATCAATCTATACAGACGTTCAGAAATTCCCCTTGTCAAGCCAATTCTTTGTGTCTTCTGCAGGTGTTTTGTGATCCCATAGCTATGGCATAAAATTCACTCCCTGGTGGTCAGGCAATGGGAATCTTTTTGGAAACTGTGTGACAGCTGATTGAATAGCTGGATGTTTTTTCATTCAGTGGTCACATGGCTGAAACCAGTAGCCAAAAGCTTTCCCTTTTGCAAGAGTCATAATAATACCAACTTCCACAATAATTTTTGCTCAGAGACTAGATAAGAGCAAGACAATGAAGTTAAAGATGGGGCTGATCCCAAATCTACATTTACTCAACAAGTACTATAGCACTGAATCAGATGTACTGGACATGCATCAAGCCATTTGTGCCCACAGGCATGCCCTTTTGAAAATTAATCAGTAATGAAAAGCCACATAACTTGACCGTTATCCAGGGGTTGTGTTGGTCAAACCGATTTTGAGGGTTTCATAACTGAGCAAACCTTTCACACTGCTCATCTTCTCAGCAGTGACAGTTCTCCAGTTTCTGCCTTTCCATGCCATGCTGGTCTTGGATCATGTCCGGTCCCACCATCTGGTCCCACCACCGTGTGGGATGCCGAGGGTGGTGTTAGCCAGTAGATGTCACTGGTGGAGCACTGGGCTATGAGACACAGCAGGGCTGTCCAGAAGACCAGCTGCCAGCAAATCTAATGACTAATTATCTTCTGATTGTACAAGGAGGAACTGCAAACACACTGCCAAAAAGACCCCGAGCTTCAGAAATGTTCTCTTTTTATTATTTTTATTTATTGCTTGGTCAGCAATACCTTGCACCTGGGACATAGCATTTTCTGACCAGCATCTGTTCTGGAAAATGATGCAGCAATTTTCTTCTCTGATATACATTTTTGTGGCTATTCTGGGGAAGAAAGAAATTGTAGGAGAGCAGGTACAGCCCTCTCTGTTCATTTTGCATTCTGCTCGTCTTACTGAGAAAGCACACAGTGCAAAAGGCTGGGGCTTAATGAAATGTGTTGTGAGTGAATGATGCCCAGTGCAGGTTCCTCTCTTCGATCTGAATGCCAGGAGGCCAGTCTCTGCACCAGAAAATGCCACCTGTTGAAAGATTTATCTACATGGCAGTCCGAGTTACAAGATGATACCAGTAACAACACAACCTCAGCACGGGAGTCCGTGTGACCTTTAGTTAAAGCTTTCACCGAGGCATTACCGAGATAAAGCCGGATGAGACTTTAGCCTTGATGAACCAGTCTGAACTCAAAGAGGTACAACTGCCTCCAAGCTATGGGCTCCAGACTCAGAAGTTTATAATTTTGGTACTGACGTGCTGTGCAAACCAAGAACCCACGGGTTTGTCTTCACCTCACAACTTCTAAAAAAATAGAATTATATAATAATTAATAACATATAACAGAGTACAAGACAAGAAGCGGTAAGAGCATGGGATTGGTCTGCCTAAAAATAAATGTAGATTGTCTCCTAGTCTGCCTTTCAGGTAAAAGAAATCTAATCAGAATATTCAGAGGAGCTCAGGTCCTAAAAGAATTGTCTAAAGTAGACTGAGTGAATTTTGCCATAGAAGGTTGTTTTGGTTTTTTTTTCGATCCATTTGTTGCAGAAGGAGCCCTCCAGCTCAGAGAGAGATATCTGTACAGAAAGTGTGTAACCTCAGAGGTCTCTCACCAAGAGAAGCACAAACTAAAGACTAGCCCTAAATATACAGTCTATGCAAAAAAAGGTAATTTGCACCATAAATGAATCCAAAAGTATCTACACTCAAATTCTGATACAAGCTATTAATACCTCTGGCTGAGGTGAGCATGATCTGTTCCCAAGCATAGTAGTATTTAAACAGTTTTATCCAAAGCTGAGATCCTGATAAATTCTCCCAGGAAATATTTAATTAATAACTTTTTTAATATTCAGATTAGGTATTTCTTTTCACTTTGGCATCAGATTTCTAGCTCTGAAGTTTAGCTACAATTTTCATTTGTGTTAACTTTGGCTTAACTTCAGGGCAGGGAGGTTGGGAGATAGGTTTGGAGACTGAAATTAAAATATGTCGTTTGGGCCCGAGCACCTCATGCCATGCACTATTTACCAAAATTTTAGATAACCTGTACCACATACAAAGTACACACACTTTTAGGACTGGTGCCTGACTTATTTCTAGTTTGTCTGGATTCAGCTTTCCAGACAGCAATCATTTTATGTTTCTGATTCTTTAACCCTATTTAATAACACATTCAGGTCTAATTAATTTGTTTCCATTAAAACTTTGCAAATTATGTCTATAGAACTAATAGAAGCCATCTGATTCATCAGTGCTGTTCCATAGATCAGAATAATTGCTTGGAGGTGGAAAGAAGTAGAAATTTACTGACTCATCAAGACAGGGGTTTTAGTGAACTCTGAGCCAGGACTTTTCCCTCATTGAAAGTGCCTCACACTCAGCAGGACACACAAACAATTATGAAATGGATCTGATGGCCACATTCTTAGGAACATTCATAAAAAGAACACTGCTTCCAAAATAACAACTCAGGTTCATTTTATATCTTTTATTTCATCTCTGGCAGGATATAACCTGTTCCTAAAAACTCCTTCATAATGTATTCCCGTGATGTAGGCAAAAAATGTAACAGCTGTGTGTTTTACAAGCCTGTAGCACAGGGGAGGAAACCTGGCCTTTCTGCTTCAAAAATACTAGAAGTGACATAATTGCAAAACCTGCTGCCTGCCATTAATCACATTAATTGGGGATACTTAATTACATTTTACTAGTGGGTCTGAAAATCTCCAAGGAGAGAGGGGCTGCTCCAGAAAGTGATGCAACGTTAAACACTGCAACATGATAGAGGGCAAGCACATGGTTATCTTCACAGGATTTGTAATCTGGAGGTGTTTGGCCACCACTCCCACTTCAGATCACGTACAAAAAGGGTGTTTCGCAAACCAACGAACTAGAAGGTGGCATCACCCCACTGGAGGCAGCAAAATTAAACACTCACTTAAAGACACTAGTGAAGTTAGTTTATTTCTGATGGATTCTAACGGGTTTGGCATTGATAAGGTGTTAGGGCGGATAAAGGTGTTCTGCATGGATTTGTATTCAGCGAGAGGAGGAGAAGGAAGTTTAGGTTCTGTTTCTGACTCTGCATGCAAGCTCTGTAGCTTGCAAATCCTCCGTATAATGCTTCCATTTAGGACTTTGGATGCCACGACTCCATAATTTTTAGTGTTGGAATCAGGCTCTGCAGTTTACTATTCAGACAAATGACATAAATAAAATATACAGTGGAATCATTTGCTTTCTTATTATAGCTACAACCAGACTAATAGGCAAATAAATGAACACAATCAACTTGAATGTTCTCTTAGTTATTTTGTGGGAAGTAAAAATCATTTGCAAAGAAAATCAGATATGTTTTATGAGTTTGAGATAGACAAGTATTTTGAAAAGATAAACAAGGTAATGAAACCTGGCTACTGCGAAACTCATTTTAATTCAAAAGAGGAAAAACAAGTGTATACATGGGAGCTCAGTAAAACAAACAGCAGCTCAGGGAGAAGTGTGTTGAGAATTTCAGTGGGTTGAGTGATGTAGGATCATGGCCATTTGGGGAACGATTTCTTCTGCATGCCTTAGTTCACCACCTCAAAAAAGGGGACAATGGTTTACAAATGGCACAGACCTTCCAGTCAAAGAGGCTTCAGAAATTCTTCCCACACATCACCAATTTTCCCTTCCAACCCAAACTATTCTGTGATTTTATGATTCAATATCCTCATACAGATGTAGCTACAGTGGCAGGAAGTTTTCAAGGTTAAGTATTTCACATGTTTCCTGAAAGGATTCAACAGTCACATGGTATCAAGAATGAGATAAAAATTACACTAATGACAAATGTCTCCTGCTTTCGAGTTTACAATTGGTTGTAATGATCAGATATGAAAATGAAATCTCATGATGGAATAAATTGCAGCTAGACAGGCATTTGTTAACATCTTTGCCCAGCATCTGGCTAAGGTTGATTTCTCAGGGAAGTAGATATTTGATCCCCTGTGGGAAGTGTTATGTCCAGGGGAGGGCCACAAAGATGATCAGAGAGCTGGAGCATCTGTCCTATAAAGACAGGCTTAGAGAGTTGGTGTTTTTCAGCCTAGAGAAGAGAAGGCTCTGGGGAGACCTTATAGCAGTTTTCCCATACCTAAAAAGGGCTTATAGTAGAGATGAGGAGAGATTCTATCAGGGAGCGTAGTTATAGGACCAGGGGGATCTGTTTTAAACTGAAACAGGGGAGTTTTAGATTAGATAGTAAAAAGAAATTCTTTACTATGAGGGTGGT
The DNA here is from genome assembly GCA_026546715.1 of Gallinago undulata. NCBI lineage: Eukaryota > Metazoa > Chordata > Aves > Charadriiformes > Scolopacidae > Gallinago > Gallinago undulata. The sequence goes on along the minus strand of JAOTQQ010000012.1, from coordinate 3,191,646 downwards.
GAGGCACTGGAACAGGTTGCGCTGAGAAGCTGTGGCTGCCCCATCCCTGGAGGTGTTCAAGACCAGGCTGGATGGGGCTTTGAGCAACCTGATTTAGTGGTTCCTGTGTTCTAGGTTCCAGCAGGGTTGGAACTAGGAGATCTGCAAGGTCCCTTCCAACCTAGAACATTCTATGATTCTATGTGCTTGTACTCCTCCATGCAGAACTAAAATGCTGAGGTTAGAAGAAGAATATTGTTAAGAATGACTAAAAAAAAGAAGATAAAAGCAGCCAAACCCTTTTAGCACAACTAATTTGATTTCCCTTTACATTGGCATAGGTTTTCCTTGAAGAAGGAGGAAGTGGGAACACGCACTAGTGATATGTCTCCCTGGAAGAGCCATCCATTATGCTTTGAATGAAAATCGCTTTAATGATAACAAGATTTGAGGCTTTTATTTATTCCTACCACACAGGCGCATGGATCAAAATTGAAGGCCTGTGATGGTTTCATCTATAGATGATTTTGCCTAATGTTACTTATCTTTGGCAGCATTTACTTTGATTGAGTTTATTCCCCTTGATGTGATTACACATATGATATGTGCATCAGGCGAAAGGACACCGCTAATGCCATTGCCGTTAAATCTTGTTGCCCTTGCATCATGCACAATCCCTGTCCCAGTTCCAAATTGTATAAATCTGTTGGGTATAGTCAATCAGGACCACATTTAGTGCAGTCACAATGCAGCCACATTCTTGGCTTCACTGTTCTGTCAGTGAAAAATAATGCAAACAGAGTGCCACCAAGCACAACCTAGGCAGCCCTGCAGCAAAAAGCTTGCAATGAACTTCAAGGCAACATTCTTCTCTGTTACACTCCAAAATCTGGAACAACTTTATTGACCTCTATCCGTTCACCTCATATTAGCACCTGTACAGTGGAGACCTTGGAGCTATCTGAGGGGTTTACTCCACTTGAGACAGCCACCAAAATAATGTGACCGCCTATGAAATGACTAATGAAGCAGTCCTTAACTTGTAATAGGTCCTCAATTAGGCTAGAGAAGGCTAGCTGGACCAAAATTTAATGGTACAGAAGATTATATTCAGTGCCATCAAGAAAAGTTTTTAAGGTGGTGTTTAATCTAGCAGTATGATGTAGCTGATGAGACCAATAGTCTAATAATGTGTTGAATGAAAAAAACAGAATACCATTACTTTAATTTTGTTCCATTCCCTTTTGTACCTGGCTTTATGAGAAAGAAAACACTATTTGCTCTATTCTCTATCCTGTTGCTTTGTTTTTTCTACTTAACCACTATTCTCTTTCTCTTTATGGATCTACCTCTCTTTTCCTAGAATTTTTCTTTTTTTATTAGATTCCCCTCGCATTCCTTCTCACCAATAGTTGAGAGTTCCATCTCTGATTTGTTTATGTTCTGCAAATCCTTCCCAGGACAGGGTAACCAGTACTGTGAAGTGCACCCAGAGGAGACCAATTTGTAGTTCCTTCTGGATAGGCTGAAACTCTGTCTGCAACACAAGGGAAAGAATTAAAACACAGTTGGTCATGAAACAGGGATGAACAGATAAGTGTAGTAGTAACACAGGAGAAGGATTGTATAACAAAAGAAGTCTAACCTTACTATAGAGACTTTGTGTCTTTGAACTCAGATGTTCTCCATCCCTCCTTCAGATTCCTCTATGAGGAGATTTGTATATCTCCCCTTGACAGAAATCCTCTTCTGGTTGGAGGTACCTGGTGTTGTCACAGAAACAAGTGTGGTTGTGTGTGAAGAGACCATTAGTGCATGGATTAATGCATCCTTAGGCAGGGGATCTGTTATAGAAATATGGCCACGGGTTTCCCAGGCTTCCCATACTCAAATGTCTAAGCTAGTTAAGATATTAATCAAGGGACCGAAAATGAATTATACAGACAACATTATTGCTGACCCTGAGAAGGGTCCTGGACTGTATTCAGTTTTACTCCAAACACCACAGAGCAGCAGGAAAGGCAACAGGACAACACATGTCCCTTTGGCTATGTTTGCCCACATCCTAATGTTTGCTGACCTTAGCTAGATCCAAATTATGAGCAGTAATAGAAAGAAATGAAGCTTGACGGGAAAGCAGTTTCAGGTGATTTTTATCCTAACATTCAGGGTGACATTTGTGGTCAGACAGAATCTTGTGAAAAATGTTACTTTGTGAATATCTTTGTATTTAAAATTTCCTTTTCCGTAGTGGGCACTGATGACTTGGAGTCAGCTGAGCCAAACAGGAGGATAATAAGGAGATAACAAAAAGGAGAGAAAAAAATAAAATAAAAAGGAGGTAACCAAATGGAGCCACCCAGCTGGAAAGCAGTTTGGCAGAAAAAGACTTAGGGGTCCTGTTGAACACCAGGTTGAACATGAGCCAGTAACGTGCCCTTTCTGCAAGGAAGGTGAACGAGATCCTGGGCTGCGTTAGGTGAAGTATTGCCAGCGAGTAAAGGGAGGTGATGCCTTCCCTTTATTCAGCCCTGGTGAGGCCACACCTGGAGTACTGGGTTCAGTTCAGGGCTCCTCAGAATAAAAGAGACACATTTTTCTCTCTATTTTCTTTGTAATTCATAGTCCATGACAGATTTTTGTGAATCCCTTTCACCACGTACTTGGGTACATCTAATTCAACACCAAGTTCCAATTTTTAGCTAGCTAAATCACAGCATGCTGAATTCAAAGTCTGCTGGGAGTTTGATGCTCCCAGACATTTTTGGTCCAGGTGCCAATGTATGGATCTCGATGCCCAGTGACAATTCTACCCATTGTGGCATAGTAATTTTCTAGATGCCATCTGGGAAGAAAGTTGCAGAGGTGGGAACAAGCATTCAGATCATTCGACTCCAATATTGAATAGCTCTTTGCTGTATTTCTGCAAACTGGAGTTAAATATTGCGTCCTTGATTTCAGCTGAAGGGGTACTATGCATATAGGCCTTTTGTATCGTAATGTTGTATTCACTGGATTTTATTCAGAGAAAGAGAAAAGGAAAATCTGAAAAGACAACACAGTCCACAGCACTTACAAAGTGGAAAAGATGAAAATATGTTATACTGAGGGCAACTGGAAATGCTTTTATGTATATGCACATATATTCAACTAGAAAATCAGGCCACATTAAAACTGGCAGAGCCCTGTGAGCATCACATTCTTCAAAATTACAAGGGGAAAATTGTTGCGGGCTTTTTATCACACAGAAAGCAAACTAAGGCCTAAGGGACACATGCTGCAGGGCACTGATTACTGGCTTGGAGTATGCCAGTAGGCTCAGTGCTGCCTTTAGGTCAGTGGGAGTAGTTCCAGTATTGCTGCTTGACCTTGCAAATAGACACAAATGGGCTCAGTGGTATTGGTCCTGTGTCTCCTCTTTCCATTCTATGTACTTTCAGATGCCAGGACACCTTCCAGAGAGGCAGAGAAGCCTGAAAGCCTCCTTTCCTTTGCTTTGGGAATAATACTTTCGTAGACATTGAACTATAACCCATCGAACGCAGTTGCTTTGCATATCTCTGAGTTTTAGCTGGGTGGTTTTATGCTGAAAGTGGGTAAAGGTTGTTCCATTCCTTTTTCTATTCATTTTCTGGCTTGCATGCTTAGCACTCGACAAAGATAACTTCAGCCTTCAGTTTTAATATGCCAGGTGCACTACAGTATAAAAGACATGAACATGATTTATGATGTATTCACAATGTTCATATTACAATAAAAATACCTAGGTGTTATTGTGAAACATTACATTTGAAAAGTTCACAGTCCTAAGAAATAAAATTAAGCGTGATGACCTATAGGATACGTCAGTGAGTTAAAAGTGATTTGAATGGGGTTTTGCATTACAGCTCCCCACACTTGGATTAATGAATTCCATGTGGAAAATTCTAAGCTAAATTATGCAATCTGTTCCATCACTTCCCTTTTTATTAGAAAAATGAGCACAACAGAAAGAGAAAACTGTGACATATAATCAGTGCTTTCTTACAGAAGGAGAAGAACAACTCCCACACATTTAAATCTTTAGGATATAAGATGGATTTCAATGCACCCCTCTCAATGTCTTGAAGGACAAACACTACTTCAGACTGTGAATAACCAATAGCCATTACAACATGCATTTAGGTTGATGCTTCAGATCCATTCTTCTTCCAATGGCAATGAACTTTACTGTTTTTTCTACTTTTTCTCTGTTATTCAGTCATGATCAAACTGACCTTAAGCATCTGGAAGTGATGAAGTTCAGGGACAACACATTGACAAAAGTGGTAAAGTTTCAGGGGAAAGAATGCAAACTACCATCAGGATGGAGTCTGATTAGTTTGTGAAAGGGCTGCGGGATAATAGGAGGCTGGAATCATTATTTGAACAGATCTCTACCATTTTCTTCTCTTCTCTCTAATCTCACTCTGCCCGGAAACACGCCTATTCTTCCTGCAGAATGATTAGCAAGTGTACAAGACAACCCCGTTAGCATTCTATCAAGCCTAGACCACCACTAACTTTGTTCCCAACAACTCAATCGATTTTTTTTTACATTTTCACTTCTCTCCTGGCACACCTGGCACATTGCACATTTGCTTGACTATTTCATCCTCTGAATCATAGAATCATAGAATGGCTGGAGTTGGAATGGACTTTAAAGATTGCTGAGTTCCAACACCCTGCCATTGGCAGGGACACCTTCTACTATACCACATTGCTCAAAGCCCTATCCAGCTTGGTCTGGAACACCTCCAGGGAAAAAGCTTGAATTTCCCTATATTTCAGGGTGTAAGGAAGTCTGAGCCCATTACTTATACATAGAAAGGGGCCATTTCATCATCTTTGGAAAGGCATGCTCCTGCATTTCTCTTTTGTTCTCCATGCTGGGGAATTCCCATGACAGGGTTGTCCCATTATGATGACTCCACAACTTATATTGAGATGTGAGCAAAAAGGCACAAAAAACTATCTATTTTGACCACATATATCATTAATTGTGAATGGCATAACTCCATTGAAGTTGTGTGTCCTATGTTCAATGCTTTATCTAGCCATGCTTTTGACACAACTAACTAAAAATATTTTATTGGCTATTTTTCCTTTAACCATCAGTGCAGACATCACAGGGGACTTTTGCATACCCTGGTGTAAACTCTGCTCTGCTTTCTCAAAAAATGATTGATATTAGCCTATAGCAGCACTTTCTGGAGAGCAGGTGACTGGCTGAACTGATAAACAGCGGCTGCCGCTTTCTGCCTCCTTTTAGGATAGAGAAAAGATTGCACAGCATCATAATAGTGACCAAGACTTGGCTTCAGGACAGGAATTTATAAGGACTGGAATTTTTACCCCATGTCCCCATATGTACACACATACATATTATATTAACATCTGCCCTTATTTTATAGATTAGTTTGCTAGAGTTCAATGCTAACCAGCCAGGAATAAGATATAAAGGATAGACTAGACTAGACTAGACTAGACTAGACTAGACTAGACTAGAATAGAATCATTTCACTTGTAAGCGACCTACAATGATCATCTTGTTCAACTGCCTGACCAATTCAGGGCTGACCTGAATTTAAATTTAAAGCGCATTATTGAAGGCATTGTCCAAATGCCTATTAAACACTTAACTTACTGTTATTTGAAAGGTGAAAATAAAACAATCTTTTTTTTTCTTTTGTTTTTGCCTGTATAAGGTTCATTCATTTTAAATTTAGGATCTTTGCCCTTATGAAATGAAAAACAACAGTCTTTCTCAATGTGACCCAAGGCCAAATTTGGGGATAGAAGAGTTGAAACTGTAGAAATATCCCTATTTAATCATTCAGATACTTCGGGCTGCTTCTTCCTCATGTCACTTTAAAAGACAACTTTGCAAGGCTTTCAATGAGTAATGAAATTAACAGAAACATGCATTTACATAATATTTGGAGATGGTTTTGGAATGCATACTATGCCTGAATACAGCTTCTCCCACCCCATAATAATTACCCTTCAACCCATCAAATACAGAAGCAGAATTTTAACTAGCTGAGAAACCACCTATCCATTGGAACAAGGGGGTTTGTGCTGAATGTTAGTGAGCTGGACCTTATGTTTGCAAGATTTTCATTTGAAGATAAGTTATTGTAATTCATTGAATCTCCACTTTATAATGAAAAGACTTTGCAGACAACATTTTCTAAAGCATTCAGCAAAACTAATGGTGAAAAGAATATATTTCCTGCAGAAATTAATGAGCTTCTCTTTATACCCTATTAAAATTGTTGTCATTGATGTAGCCAGACACATACATTTAGTAAAGCTTCAGGAAAACAAAGGGGAAAAAAAAGAGTGGAAAAGAATTGCCTATTAATGGTAAATTAAGGGAACAAAACTCCTGGTATATTTTAATCCAGGTAGTCTGTCAGGGAGACAAGGAAGGCTTTGAGCAGTCATGTGCAATGATCACCAGCAGAATGGACTCATGAGCAAGGAGAAAGGCACTGTGGTCAAGGCATATCAGTAGCTGTTGTCAACTGATAACAACTGCTCAGACTCCTACACCTGGCATACGTGATGGCCCCAACCAGATTCACAGGGTACTTCTTCCTCAGCTCATCAAGCATTTCAGGCTCAATGTCCCTCAACGGAACAATTGTTGCTGGATTAACATTTGCAGAATTTGGTCATCTAGATGAAGCTTAATGGAGGTCAACATAATGGGAATCTCGGATAGAAAACCCATCTACATTGCCTAGTTTCCAGGAATCTTCTTCTCTAGTGTTAGCTAGAGATGTAACCTGCCTGGAAGCCATCTCTTCTCAAGGCATGAGCCTCTGTTCTAAATGCAAACTGGCATGCCTTGGAGGGTAATTTGAATCATAGAATAATTTGGGTTGAGAGGGACCTCTGGATGTAATTTGGTGCAACCCCCCTGAGTAATAGGTCAAGCACTTTGTGAAAGAAATAGAGTCGCAGCTCTGACCTGTAGGTCCTCTGAGCATCTACTGGTTTTACAGCACAATTACTCTCACTCAGGTTAAATCAGAAGTTGTCAGTATGATTATAACAAATTTAGGTTAATGCCTCTTAACAGAAGAGCCTATCTGCAAAGTATATTTGTATGTGGGTGTTTTCCTTTATTCTAATCTCTACATTTTCCACTGCTTCTTTTCTGCCCTTTTCTGTTTTTCACACCCCATATGATGTTGTGGTCAGCAGTCAAAGCTTGGAAAAAAGAGAAGAGGGGCCTTCTTAGTTATGGCACTTATCTTCTGAAGTAACTGGCGGCTCTGCTCTCCAGGACGTAGCTAGAATCTGCCCAGCTTGATGGGAAATAGTGAAAAATTTCCTCTTTTTGCTCCACTTGTGCGTCTAACTTTCGCTTTCCCTATTAAATTGTCATTATCTTGATACGTGAGACTTCTCATCTTCCTTCTGTTTTTCTTCCCATCTTGCAGGAATTCGCCATAGATACTTAAATTTATGTGTCTTAACTGACAAGCTCAAATCCAACCCACAAAAGGACAGGATTCACTTGGCTAAAAATAGCTGTATAGTGTCTTTTTGGTCACAAGATATCTGAAATTCCTGAACCAGGCTCACAGATACAATGTAGAACCCACAGAAGACCAGCACACATCTGTTTAAGCAGCTGGTGTCTGAGGGATATCCGATAGCATCTCACATGGCATTAGATGACTGGGCAACCAAATCTTATCCTAGCCTTTTAAATTGCAATTTAAAAATGGAGCTCAGACCATCTTTGCAGAGGTATCAGATTTGCTCACAGTCTTTACATGGGAAAACAAGATATATAGCACCTGGCCAGTAGCAGCACTATGAAATAAAACAGTAGAGAACCTTCTGTGACAGGATGGGGATAATGGGATTTGACATTAAATGTACCCTGAAGTAAGAATAAACAAGACTGTATTTAGTCCCTACTTTCTCTTCGTTTCAAGTTGGGAGCTCTTGAAATAAAGGAAAAAGTTAAAGGAAACAAGGCAGTCAGCTTTGATAAACAATGGTTTATTGTCTTAGCAATATTTTGCACCTGTTTTTTTTTTGTTTGTTTGGGGGTTTTTTTTGGCTCTAACTGAATTTCCATGCCTGACTATTAAGAAGGAACAACATTTTATTGCAACTCTTAATCACACTAGAAATATCTGGGGATTCTGTGTTAAGAGCAGGGTTTGAGCTCAGAATGATTGTTTGCTTCCTGCTGTAGAAAAGGTTTATATGAGTGTTTACTTTTCCAGCTCTGACAATTTTCTGTAAATGCAGGTATGAAGTATTTTAAAAACATCTTTGTATTCTTCCTCCTGAGTGCTGTCTGCATTCCAGATCCAAAAGCTGCTCCAACCCAATTACCACGGTTTATGTCTGCACCTGATAATGAAAGCAGAGGTAAACTTGAGAGTGGAGTTTCTCGTCTCTGTAAAGGCTACAAGAAAAAGCTTCCTGACTCACATTGCTCCGGCTATTTGCAAAACACAGCATCCATGCAATTTATAAGCATTGCAGTTGGAGAACAGGAGAGGTTTTTCAAAAATCCATGACGCATTGTGTGACGCCAAAGATGTTGTTTCTCCTTTGACAGCCCTCGCGTTGCTACCTATAAAATTGCAGTAAGGGCACTCCTCTTAGCTGTAATAACCCAGCTGAGTCTCTGTACCTTTTGAAGATGTATTTCTGAAGCAGGAAAAGAAGAAAAACTGAACTACTGAATGGAACCTGCAGTGGAGGAAAAAATGTTCCTGTTCAAACTGGACGTTCTAATGTATACCGCTGGCAGAAAACGACACCAGTAGGAAATGAAAACTCATTCCGGCAACATATAATCAGTCTTTCAGCAGCTTAAGGACTTAGTATTGAATCAGACAGTAGTCCTTCGTCTTCAGTGGGTCTTTATTTATGCTGCTCTTAAAGTGGCTGCTACATTGACTTGTTTGCATAAAAAACTGTAAAAATTGTAAAAAAATAAATTACGGCCTCATACCTGTAACAGTTGAGCTGGCCCAGACAAAAGGAAGCCATGTTCTAGCCAACCCTGCAGCACAACCTTAGGCCATCAAAGGTTCGAGTCAAAATGTTCCATCCTCTTCAGAAGAAAGAGGACTAAGCTACAGACCACCTGCTCTGCTGTTCAATGTTACTCTTCAGCATTGGTTTTGGGGTTGACGTTTAGAGGCAGTGATCTGGGTGAGTTAGGCAGTATCTTTGAGAATGAAAGGGGGTTTATATACACAAACAACAAAACATCATTATATATATAAAATATATAATTCATACATACATATATATATGTATATACATATATAGGTATATGTATACACAAATGCATGTACTCCGAAGGTAGTATGGTAAAGTACAGCATCTGTTTAGATGTTTGTAAATTCTCTCACCTTTCCCAACTCCTCCCAGATACACCCATGGTGCTGGGAATAAAAAAAAACTATGAAAGAGACAGTGAGAACACCAGGCCTTTCTGTATGTTTGCACCTGGAAACCTGAAAGGCCATTTTATTGACAATGATTTTTGAAAAAGTGGTAATTTGGGGAAATATATTCCAGCAAACAAGCTCCCTTTCTCACACAGTCACACAGTGGTGTGTGCCCAGTATCTCTCCAAACTACAACTGCCTGTTTTGAACACATCCATAGTGAAAAATGACTGATCACACAAGGATTTTGGAGTTCCTGACTTGGATAAATGGATGGGGGGGGTTGGTTATAACTATGAGTCTTTTGTCTAAAAGATTTTGGTTTTGGTGGAGTTTTTAATATTTTTTTTAATCTTTCTGCTGATTTAGCTTCCCACCTGCAAACTTCAATTTAAAGTCTTGTTCTGTTCCTATGAGGTCCAGCTAAAAAGGTGAACAGTTGAATTTAAAGTTAACTGAATCAAAAAGGAGAAGACTTTGAGTTTTATCGAAAAAGGGGGTCCATTACATTAGGTTTGCAGCTTGGTTCTGAGCCTCACCCATGACCTCACTGGTAATTAATGTCACGGTTGCAGTATGCAAGGAGACAAATGTGCTGTTATTAGCAATTAATATCACAGCTGACCCGAGCTCTAGAGGTTCACATATGGCCTGAAGGGACATTTGAATGCTTTGTGTTAGCAGCTGGAAGTTTTATATATGCCATTGTGTAGAGTCAGAACATTGTGAAGACCCTTAGGGCACTCAGAAAAAGAACAATAATATTTGAATCTCTGTCTCAGCATCTCATGCAAAATATGAAGTCCTCATGTTTTGGAAGAAATCTAATAGGCAATGCAGTGACAAGATGCTCACAAGTCTATAAAAAAAAACCCTCAACAAAGCAGGTAAAAGAAGTAAAATGGTACCAAATACTTCCCTAATGGCCTCCTTTCTTTCATAACTGCTATTGTCATAAAGAGAAGCTAAGCCCTCCTACATGATGCACTTAAACTGGGAATCCAAACAGGTGCCGATACCAACATCCAACAGCACTCTCTCAGGAGTCATCTAAACCCAAAGACTCTTGAACTTCAACAGTACCATCCCTTTTCCACTGAAAGCTTTCTAGACACATGCAGTGTCTTTCATGCCTACAGATGGACTGGTTTCATTAATTAAGAGACAAACACACATGCTATACACCGCTGGAGTCCTAACATTAGCTGGAGCAGCAGGTTGAGCACAGTCTGCTAGTCGAGTTCAGAGCCAAACTACTCTATGTAGACCCTTGACTGGTACCTCATAACAAGCAGAGGTAAGTACTTTCCTTTTGACCACAGTGGGGGTGTTACACCTGGTTTTAATGTAATATCCTGCTGTTCAGAATACAGTGTAAGACATTTTAAGCCTGTAGCACCCACCTGACAAAAAACTCCTCTTACAGTCAAAGTACAGATAAGGAAAAAGAGGGGAAAAAATATGTGGCTATCTTTCCACGATAGTGATGCCACATTCATGGGGACAGAGGAGAGGAGTCCAGACATCAACAGGCAATAGTCCAGCAGACCATGGACCTGCAGCACAAAACACCAGGAAGTAAATATAAAGGCACAAACCTGCAAACCCCTGTATCTTTTCATTAGACACATCTTTTAATTTCTCTATGCAAAACCTGTGCAGTTATATTAGTTCTGAGTGTTTGGAGATAAACAGATTCACTACTAGCCTTCCAAGAGCTCCATGGAAGGTGAGTGGCCTCATACCCCAGGTCCCCTGGTCTCTCCAGCTGTGTCCTGTTATCTCCCTGTCCATATTGCTACATTTCAGTTTCCCACCACAAGACCTGCAGGACACTGGGCTGCTAAACAGTTCTTCTGTCACCTTGTCTGCTGTGCACTGGTGTCTCCTGGAGCACAACCTGCCAGAGAGCAGATGATGTGTTGCAAGGTTTCTCTCATGAGGCAAGTGGTCCTGATGGTCTTTCACTTCCTTGGAAAGGGAGTGGTAATTGAGCTGCAGTAATGCCCCATGTGCTGTGTCTGGCTTGGGGAGCAACACGTAACCCAAGAATTCACTTTGAAAAGTATTGCCAGGCATCTATTGGTTTAGCAAACCACTTAAGTGGTGGTGCTTGTACCACAGGTATTTCTCCTGGAAGTATATCCATAACCTCAGAATTAAGAAAGCGAGAGTGCAACCTGCACAGCTTTTCTCTCTGCCCCACCAAAAAGATGCACTTTTTTCGTGCGAAAAGATGCATCCTTCACAGCCTGAATATGGTGAAAAGGTGCAGTGGATGCTGAGGCATCTGGACATACGTAAGGAGCATGTGTTCATGCCAGGTGGGCAGGCATGTCTGTTTTCACCAACTACCCTTCTGTCAGGGATGTTAGACCCAGTACTGAGTGAAAGCAGCACTGATCGCCCTGTTGCTCTGGGGAAATGGCTCCGTTCTGGCCCTGCACAGGTTGTGGGGATTTACAGGGTATTTTATTTTGCATTTGCCATAGGCTAAAAGGCAATCTATGGTGACTCATGAATGGAAATGTAATTACCTGTGAAAGCTCTCAAAGTAACCTCTAAAATTCACTCTTTTCTCTTAAAATGTCAGAAGAAAATGCAAAGGCAATAAACTTTGCAGCAATAAGGAAACTTTATCATCTAGCAAGCCTATGAAACCTACATTATCTTAAATAGCCTAACATTATTTAGACTAGTCACCACATAATGAATGTTATTAGCATTGAGAGAAGTGAATTTGTGCGTGCAGATCATTGTAAAGAATACAAATCCATTCTGAGATATTAAAAAAAAAAAAACAACAAAAAAACCACTGGGCTGGAGATAAGGGACTCATTGTCCTGGTAATGCTCAGAGGTGCAGAGGTACAGAAATTATTTCCTCTATTCAGAAAACAGAAGTGGGCAGACATCTCCATTTGCTTTTTATTGTTTCTTAGCAAAATGTGGTTGCTTTTATGTAGAAATTAGACTTGAGAAAATTGATGATTAATAGCATGAGGAGGAAAAAAAAAATTATAAGAATCTAGCAGTCAAGATGGGGACAGGCAGTTCTGAAAATAAGCAGGTAATAATGGCATTTTCTCATTTTCTCTGTAAATACTATATACTATATAAATAGTATATATATATACTAAATACTAATTGTGCGGCATGAAAGCTACGATGTAGTTGCCATCACGGAAACGTGGTGGGATGAATCAAATGACTGGAGTGCTGC
>JAOTQQ010000012.1:3145626-3178887 GCA_026546715.1 Gallinago undulata | reverse complement strand
TTTTTTTGTGGTTGGACTCGATGATCTCTGAGGTCCCTTCCAACCACCACAATTCTGTGATTCTGTGATTTCTGTGACTCCTGAGGTATTTGTTAATCAAAATAATGAAACAACTCAGTGGGCAGTTGTCAAGTCACCTGAGTTTGCTCACCTGGTTATCTTTAGTATCCTGGTACAACCTTGTATCTTAATGGAGTCATGATGTGAACAGCAGCCTAAGAATGTCTCCAAAATTCTATTTCCTGATATTGCTCATATCATAAGATCAACAAGAGGAACAAAATACATTAAGGAAAATTTTTCAGGTTTTTTTTCTGTGCGATGCTCATTAATTAGGCCCTATTATCAATTACTTTTTGAAAAAAGGTGGTCTTTGTATGTATGCCTTTTTCTTCTTGCGCAAAGCAGGGGTTGTATTGTCCTTCCTAGGAAGAAAATACATATTTCACAACCAATATTTCTCGTTGCCATTTAGGTCTTCCAATAAAAAAGTGAAATCAATACAAAGGACCCCTTGCCTGAATAAAGCGAGGCAGTATTTGCATATTAATTAGAGGTGGAAGCTGGCACTGATGAGAAGGAGCGAAGCAGCTGCCTCTGTCCATGGTGCTGGTTCCTGTGGAAAATGCTGCCTGACTCCACTGGGGACCTCCGGTTCCATCTCTGTCAACAGGCTGGGAAAAGGTTTCTTAGCAGATTTCTGATGATTTTTATTAACATCAGTGGCAACACAAGTGATAAACAATTGCATTTCCCTTGAAAAGCACTTATCTCTAAAGGGCTTTTATACATCATCATCCCAGCCATCCTGTATGGTTGTGAGTGTGAAAGTCACTGCAATCACCCCGGGAAGGATTTTTTCTAGTATAACCTTAATGCCTAGAGTGATGAAGGTTCCCTTTACAGCCATCAGACCTCTCGTTGGTAGAGTCCAGGACAGAATTAATTCAGTGCTAAACAAGATCTCTGAATAGGTCAGATAGTGACTTCAAAATAACTGTTTCTTTCTGTTTCTAAAACAAGTTGTCTTGCATTTGTGTAGCTGTTTATACTGAAGTTATCTAAAGTTACATGAAGAAAGTTCCACTACATTCAAAATCAGCCCACATTAAACAAGTCCAAATTACAATAATCACTGTCACTCAAGCTGGGATTCATCTTCTCCAGCAATGAAACTATAAATTAGTTACCTGATCAGATCTGCATTATTTCAGGCTCTTCTGAAGTCAATGAAGAGAGATGGGCATATTTAGAGGGTGATCCTAAAATGGGTGCCTAATATAGGTGAGATAAATCACCCCTACTCTTACAAAAAGAATGAAGTCAATTAGCTAAGCAATAAGGGAGAAGGCTGCTGATTTGTCAGCAGTGTTATTGCTTGAAAAATATGTCTTCTGTGGACGACTCTGATGACTTTGCCATTGACCCATGTGCCCATGTAAGCTACTCTAGTGCCAGCCTTGGTCTTTCTTATGTTCTCTTTTCAGATATTCATTTGCTTAGCTTCTTATATGCCTACAGGAATGTCTCTTGTTGCTTTCTAGTGATCCTGAAGTAATTTCCCAGATACTGTGTTGTCAAATGCAAATCCCAAAATTATATTACATCCAAGATAATGTTTTTTTTTTCTTCCTCTGATTCTCAATAAAGCAGACATTTGCCACTCTTGTTATTTTATTATCTCATATCTGACCATGATGAACTCTAGCAAATTCCCTTTAAAAGTATACAGATTAATTAAAGACCTGATGCATATTCCTCTCCTAAGCCTCTAGGCTCTTAATAAACAGAAGAAAATCTTATTTCAATAACCTCTCCTCTAATTAACTTTATTCTCTGCTTTTCCCTTGGTATCTTAACCATCTAGTGCCACACTGGGACTCAATTGGATAGTGTCTTCCTACAGACAGTGCATAGCCCTCTACGATGATATTAGAAGGATATTAGAGGATATTAGAAGTTGGATAATTAGTAATGTTCAATTTATGTTAAAAATTAGACATGCATGGAAAGATGATGTCTAAAATTACTCACTCTCTTCCTTTCCTTTTGGCTTTAGCTGTATTTATGGTCCATTTGTTTGATCTGATTATCTCAGGCATCTCAGTTTATCTGCCTGATAATCTCCTGCCTGAGAGCCTGCATTTGGTCTACCAGAGGAGATCATTATAACCAAATGAGCACACAGTAAAGCAAAATGACTAATAATTTACCCTGATATTTAAGCAATGCAATGCTGAACATATTCAAAACTGGTATTAAATATGACTCAAAAATGTCTGCGTGCAACCCTCTTCCTTCAAAATTATTTTGATCAAAGCATAATAAAACATCTACCATTTATTCAATGCTTTTGTCTTAATTTAAATCTATTTTTAAAAATTAAAATGGCAACAATTAAATCAGCTACTCCTTCACTAGCAGTTCTATAACTGTTTTTAAACACTTCTCTCAGTTTAACTTAATGCTTTTTTTTTTCCTGTTGTTTCAAGCACACAAGGATAATGTGGTCAAAAAGTTCTAGCTAGAACACTGCTCATGAGTGACAAGGGGTTGCCTCCGATTATGGGATACATGTGGAGTTGTTTAAAGATGACTGATTCTGAAGATTTTTTTTCCCCTTTGATTTGATCTCTTTGATAAGGGAACTCATTTTCATTGCAAAGTCGTTGAAGGTTCCTCAGTAATGAATTTACAAGGCTTATGTGTCACAGCACATTACTGTTCAAGCCTTGAGAAAATAACCACAGTTATTAGATTATTTTAGGACCTTCCATTAAATTTAAGGGTACAAATGAAAATACATTAGTCAAATGAATTCAACTGGCTTTGGAAAGATAATATTTTCAGTAGGTGTTCAGAAAGAAGTATTTGGCTGTGTTCCTTCATGTATTTAAAACATTTATGTTATATTCTTCTGTGATGTCTTACATTTCACCCAGAAAGAACCTGAAGTTACATTTCATTCTTTTTTCAGACTATTTTTATGCAGCTATTTATGCATTAGTTTTATTTATTGAAATAGCAGTTTAAACTGGATCCCAGAGATAGTCTTGCATTAAAATGCTATTTCAGACCTTGTCAATCCTGATCCTTTCCTGTGGATCTGGTGATGTTCTTACAATTACTTTTTTTCTTCTTAACTAATTTCTTTTAACTTCTCATTAACCCTGTGAGTCTTCTTACTACAAATTACTCTCACAGTTTTAGAATGGGCATGTATCGTTTTCTAACCTGTGAGTTTCAATTAGTTGCATTCACTTGATTGTAGATTTGCCATCTTCCAATTGAAATCTGCCAATTTGCCAGATTTCAGAATCTCTGAAAATGATTCCATATTATCTGTGGGTTTCACAACTTGAGATGAGCACAGGCTCGTAATCATGGCTAGCTCTATTTTTAGTTTTTTATATTCAGAAGGCTTTCAAAATCAATAATCAACACCAATAGTCATTCAGAATCTGGGGAATTAATGTAAACTCATGGTCTCTGTGAAAGCAAACCTTGCAGCTTCTTAATGTCATAAATGTTTCATTGTTCTGCTCCTTCTTAGCAGTTAATGAGTTCTGCTTTGACATTTTTATATTTTCTGTCAATCGTGACAGCACTGGCTTCTTTTTTCTATTTTTTTTTTTTAAAGCAAGAATGTGTATCTGAATCACCCTCAATTCCTTTGATTTTTTCCCCCTAGATCTGCATGTCAATAGTACAGGTTATCTTAAGTTATCCACTGAAATTATACTCAAATGTTGTACATCTACCTGTTGCAAACTATCATTGTTCTACACATTATAGAAATTAACTTTAAACAAAACTAGAACAATGATTGTTTGTTTCTTCTGTGCAAATAAAAATTTCACCAGATTCAAGCTCACATCCAGAAAAAAAAAATGAAAATCCCTTTGTTTTCCTTAATACAGTATTTAGAATGATTTTTGACTTTCAGAATAACGTATATTGGACACTGTGGAAATTCAGCAACTTTCAAAATAGGGCTGACATTTTAATCTTGGCCTGACAGATCATATATGATCGGTCAATTTAAGATCTGGATAAGTCCTCTTGAATCCATTTTCAGTTTAATATTTCATATTGATAATCTTGATATTTTTTTCTTTATTTTTCACTACTTACCACTGTCCTGTAATAATGAAAGTTTTCACAAAGACTTTGCGAGGCTTTTGCACACATGAAAGTTGGTGTCACCTCACTCCATTCACTCTCTGCCTCAACCACGTAACGACCAGGGTGCTACACTTTTCCAATGGCGGATTTGAGTTTTACCTGTAAGGACTGCTGATTTAGTCTGGAAACACTCTGAGACAAGTGACCCTGGCTGCACCAGAACTTTTTTGCCAGGATTGTTTATGTTCATACATTCTGTGAATCTATCTCCAGGTGATTTAGAGGCTTCCTGACAGAGTTGGGATTCAGAGTTAAGAGGGTTGTGTAAGTGGAAGTTTTGAGGATGTCAGAAGGACCCACACACCTTTGGTGATGTGGTCTGACACTGCTTCTCCAAAAGACTACTGGAAGTTTGTAGTGAAATGAAGAACTGAAGGCACATCCCTCCCATTCTTTCTAATCCCAGATAAGCAAGGCCATCCTTTTTTACTTGCCAGTTCCATTGATTTTGTCCAAAGTACATAAAATAACTTTTTTATTCTTCCAATTAGGCTGATGCCTCTTCAGAGAAGATCATATTGGGGTAGGATTCAGTTTGCAGAGGGACACCAACAGTTTGGGGTGTATCTATACATAAATTGAAATCTTGTTAACAATCCCCTATGCTCATTTTCCACCAATCGGGAACCAAGAACGGAGGGAACATGTAACACTCAGCTGTGGACAGTATCAATGTAATACAATTAACCATCAGACCAGGAATCCAATTACTACATCTTCTTATTTCAACTAATCCACCTGACAAGCTACAGTGGATAATGTTTCTGACTTCCTTGAAGCATCAAGGTTTTGTTTTCCTTCTCTCATCTCTGAAGCTGGCAGACACACACAGCTACTCAGAACTCTATTCCTCCTGTTTCTCAATCTTCATTTATTGTATCTCAGGCTCAAAACTACAGCCACTAATGGAGGAAGTTTGAACATGCTGTTAATGTCTTCACGCTAAATTTGTCAGATTAAATGATGGATTTAGGAATTGCATTTTAACCTCAAACTTGTTAGCATTACTGGGAAAAAGAAAGGCTGTTACTAACATGTTTGATAAAATTGACCTTGGCGTCATTAAAATGGGTATTTTACCTCTTTTTGTCCTGCCCTATTACTGAGCCATTGAGGTCTTAGTGCCACAATGTGTCTATTTTGCTCTTCTAGCCCTGATTCCTGAATGAAAGAGTGAATTCACTTCAATTATGAACTTCACTATCTCTGCCTGCCGTGCACCTAGATGCTTTGCCAGTGCTCATCCATGCTCAGCTAAGTCCTTCTCCTCTCCTGGGTGTATGCTGAGGTCTTTAGAACTGTTGTCACTTGACCAGATTAATTAATAAGGGAGTTGAAATCACCACTTCTGGGTAGGATTCAAAGCCCACTCCATTTGTCTCCATTGAGTGAGAGAATCCATTAGTATGGGTTGGGCTTCAGGTCGTACTCTCTATGATGTACTGGAGGCTTTGAAGCTTGTCCTCTGAGGGTAAACCCCTAATGCCTACCAGATCACTAGACTATCCATCTCTTTAATAAAAACAAATGGACCTGTAATGAAAAGTACTGAGGCCAGACCCATGACTGGAAGGAATCAGCATCCATCCATGACTTTTGTGATGATTTAAGGATATTAACTGACCATCAACTCAACAGAGCATTAAATCAGGGTTACACAGGAGAAAAATAATTTGCCCCACAACATTACTATTGAATAGGTCTGTACAGCACAGTGTGCACAATATTCATTTTGGTAATGGAGCCTCAATTCTATTTCACAATAGGGTTGTTTTTTCCCAGCACGGAGTCATTCAATAGCCTGAGTCTTCAACAAAGGCACCGCCTGCATTCCAGCCTCTTGCCAACAAGCCCATGATTTGTGTTTGGCTTGGGGTTTATTGTTGGGCTTTTGTTTATGTGATTTAGTGGTATAAACAATGCATGGACAGAAATTTAGTAACTGCGTTGCACAAGGCTGAGGGTTGCATGTATTTTTAGCATATGCCAGGTTTCTTTTGTTTTGGTTTGGTTTTGCAATTAGGATATAAGTGTTTATTTTATGAAATGCACAACACTGACTTTCCAGAATTTGGGATTAAACTTGGGATTCCCAGTTTTAAAATCTGAGCATTTACTGCCGGACTTCATAGTTCCACCCCTTCTGTTTGTGCTAGTGCTCCAGCTGTTTTTGTAAATGTATCTGAACTAACCAGAAATTGGGGCTTTTCTGAGTCCTCATCCATGGCAGGAACCTGGTAAAAGCTCTGGCACCATGCCTGTATGGACTGTCTGTCCTCTGCAATGACTCCACTGTCAAAATCTGTCCCTGCCAAATTTGTCCCTTATGCTAAATCTGAGCCATTGGCAGGCAACAGAGAGGTCTCATGTAACAACTTTGACATAAATTGACTAAAGAAGGAAGAAAGGAGATTTCCACTGAATTCTGCCTTTATTCCTTCTTATTAGTCAGTACAAGTTTTGAAATCACATGAAACCTGAGGTTTTTCCTCTTAACTTAATTTCTTCCAGTGCATACAAGATGAGTGAAGCTTATTTATATAAAAAAAAAATGTCTAAGGACAATTTAAAAGATTTTATCACCGTATATCTTCTTTTAATGAGAACATAATTTAAAACCATTATGTTCTTCAACCAACAGTGGCTTCCACATAAGAAAAGTAACTGCTATTGCCTCTGCTGAATAATAGACTTTTTTTTAAGGTGTGTGGGTGAGATGTATATTTTTTTATACTGAAGGTTCTGCTGCTTGTTTAAATGATGATTTTTTTTTTCAAAATCCCTGGCAGCCTTCCTCCACCCTCACCTTACCCAGCACTGTGACAAATGTATAGAAAAAGTCATAATGGAGAAACAATTCCATGGAGCAATAATATTTACCATTGCAGCAACGTTAGTCTCCTAAATAAGCATCCTCCACCTCCAACGAAATATTCTCACCCACCCTGTGCACTTAGCAGGGTTGTACCATGCGTGCCCCATGCACCCACCCACACCACCTAATAGCAGGCACACAGAGAGTTGCAGAAACTGTGACATAGATTGTAAAAATTGGTCTTTTTGCTCTGTGTTTACAGGGCATGTAGCACAGTGCCATGTGGGTCCCAATATGAGTTTGAGGGCTCCTGGGACCTGCATTCACCCAGATGCATTCACAGCACTAATGCATTCACACAGATGTATTCACAGCTGGAGATTACAAGGACAGCTTTGAACTTCTACGCTATCTGACGGGTACTGGGGAATGCAATCTTTAACTCAGAAAATGAGGTAATGTTGCTCCCTATCTCTGTGACATATGAAGGGCTGTTTGTTTCTCCCAGCCTCCTACATACCCTGTTATATGGGATGATGGAATTCACAGTGATTTTCACTTATTTCCAGCCCTCAGCAGGAAAGGTCAGACTACAATTTGAAGACTGGAAGGTCTTTCTTGCATGATGACAGGCTCTGGTACAGCTGTTATCACTCAAGAGGAGGTCTTGGGTTAGCAATGCTTTTATGGGAATGTCACTTCAGCAGCAAGTAGCAGTCAGAAAAGCAAATAAAATTTTAGGAATCCTAAAGAAAAGAATAAAGAAGAAAAATAGAAAGCATTGCTATGATACTATGGGTAATGTGCTGGCATCTTGAAAACCGTGTGCAGTTGTGGTCGCCTTATAGGAACTGGAGAAAAGCTACAGGGAAGAACCATCACTAAAGGGATGATCCATCACCGATAGATGACATCTGAATGAGGAACAAATGAATAAGCTGGTAGCTAGCGTGGCAGTGGGACAACTGAAGAGGATCTGATGGACACTTATGAAATCAAGAGTAGTGGCAAAGAAGAAAAGGTGGAAAATATTCCCTGATTTTCTTGGTTAGCAATTATTCTACATCATATCAAACCAACAAGTGGCCAGTTTGAAACAAACAAAAGGAGATGTTAAACAGAAAGGATGTTGAACTGTGAAACTGCTGGAAGTAGGTTGCAGCTGAAAGCTGCATGAGTTCAGAAAGCAATTGGAGATATTCAAGGAAGGAAAACCCATGGAACATACGAACACACCATCTCATCTCAGGAAGTTCTCCAAGCCTCCACTTCACATCCAAGTGTCATAGTGGAGGAGGGTGAGAGAATATACAAAGTAAACTTGACCTACTCCTGTCTGAGTACTGACCTACTGACCTGCTCCCTGGGCAACCGCATATTACAGACAGGATACTGAGAGAGATGGATTTGGAGACTGATCCCATAAGGACACTTTTACCTTCTCACTGCATCCGTTTTGAGTGTTTCTTTGCTGAACAGAGAAACACTAGAGTGGGAAGTGAGCACATGAATATGTTTGATAGGTTAAATATATAAAATTGAAGTGTAGGGAATAACAGCTTACTGATATTCTTTGAATGAGGGTGTGTTATCTGACCATATGTGGTTTGTGAGAATACCACCTAAGAGCTGTGTCGTTCCAAATAAGCAATAACAGGGGGAAAAAACTACCAGAAGTGGTTTGCAATTAAACTCTCCTTCTGATAGGAAACCAGAATCAAAAAATATAAGAAGCTTCATATTCACAGGAAACTGCATAACACACTCGGAGAGCTGAAAAATGTTTGCAGGAATGGTTATATTACCTAAAAAAAGAAAATAAAATTATTTTCACTGAAAGATACCTGTCTTTCAAGCCACAGACATATTTACTAGGGTGTGCAAGAAGTCTCCTGGAGGTGGGGTGAGCTAGTGGGTAGACTAGAGGGCTGGAAGCCAGCAAGGTCTTGTCTTCTCCCTCTAGCTACAGAGGGTTTTCCTGTTGGTTCCTTTGTTGGTACAATCTCTGTTGTTCACAGCTGACTAACTGAAGTTTCAGATTTTTGCAGTGCCAAAACAACCTAAAAAATACCCAAAACAAACAAACAAAAAAAACCAAACCAAAACAAACCCCAACCCAAAAAAGACGGGGAAGAAATATTTTGGGTCAACCTCAAAAACTTTAATTTCTTAATGAAAAAATAGAAGGAAAATATTATTTTAGCTTTTATGGAGAATATTTTTTAAAGACACTGTACTCAGAATTAGAAATGAAACAGTTATTTTAAGAAGAGACTATTAAATAATATCAGTTGGGTTTTGGTAGGTTGCTTTTTTTTTAATTGTTAACTCGAGATGAACACCCTCAGGGCTGTAATTGACAGATTTTAAAAAACAAACAAACAAACAAAAAACCACCAAAAATAAAAACCAAAAAAAATGTGAAACATGATTTGTGCAAAAAGAAATTTTTCAGCTCTATTGCAAACAATTTAAAATAGGATTATATCTCCCACAATGAGTTCCTGCAACACCTAGTATAATTATATGCTTGTAGCCATTGCTAATTCTAGCACAATAATAACCAAAATATTAAGTATACTTGAATTTTATTTAAACCTTCTAATTACATTGAGATCATCCACAAAACTAAGATGCTAAATGAGACTCTGATTCAACAGCTGCAGAGATAAAAATAACTTAAATCTACTCATCTTTTCATATTTTTCTGCTTGCCCCAACAGCTGGTACCAGACTCAGAAAGTACAGAAAATGCAAGAAAATGAAGGTGGGTTGGACTAAATACCAGTAGAGTATTTTGACCTCTTCCATGGGCTGACTTCTAACACAGGGTAAGACTTTTGAAACAGTGCAGCTGAAAGAAGCTAGCTTGAAGAGGTTGAGATTTCACAGCTCACTTTCCAAAATGGTTTATTTATATCAGATTTGAGCCCAGTCCAAAAAATCTCACATGCCAGACATTAAAAAACAGAGAAAAAAGAAAAATATTCAGCCTTTTAACCTCACCCTGCTGATCTTTACACAGCGGATAACCATTAACCAAGGATCCCTCTCTGTTTTCCAGGTTTTCTACCCCCAGAGTACCTAGCCATTTTTTCCTGCTATGCTGGATTTGTGTTTATGTATTTCTTCCAGTCCCTGAATGTTTTTGGATTGAAAACTTTCTTAAACAAGTATAATTTGATGGGATAAGTAGCTGTACAATGACAAAGTTTTCATGCAGCTTATGTTCCATTTTTCCCCTTTACTGTTTACCAGGACTGATGTCCCCTTCAGATTTCTTTGCAACAAATGCAAATTTTTCATAGCTGAGCATGATAATCCTAAAATATCACTCTCATAATTAAGAAGCATATGTGTGTTGTGTGCTAACAACGAGAATTAAATTTGCTGGATTAAACATAACATTTTAGTGTGAGCTAGAAAAACTACATATCTTCATCCATGGTGTCTACATGCACTTTCAGAGTTTCCATAGCTGCTTAGCAGATGATTTCATCTTAGAAGATGATTTTTTTCACCTAGCTGGTTTCAGGAGATAAATACAGAAGTCCCTCTTCCCCTAAATTCGATGTCATCCTCCTACTGAATGGCATTAAGATCTAGTGTGCGTTATGTCCAGTGTTAGACAAAACCAAGTGTAAACTGGCTCATGTTCAATGTCAGTACATTTCAGCATGCACAAAGCCAAAGGTATTTAAAAAATTTCTAGCTTGAAGCTGCATTCCAGTCAAAAAGTTACAGCTCCCAGAATAAGAGAGAACTACATGTTTAAACAAGAGACTTCTTGTTTCATGTAGTCAATGTCCTGTAACGTTCCCAGTAGACTGTGATTTCCTAAAACCCAAGAATCTCATCCCAGAAGGTAAGTATGTTAAGGGTATTTAAGTTACTAATTTCAATGGCAATGATGTTTCTTATAGCCCTTTAGAAACACTAGCTTAGACATGTAACTTTAGATGTTATGTGTCAACCCAGCTGACATCTAAAAGATCCCCATTACAATCCCAAGGCAGATCTGCTTCCTCCAAAGACACAGGAGTCTTTTGTTTGGAATGCATCTCACCTAAGTTTATATGTCCCCTACTTTCCACAAGTTATGCTTTCCAGTTTCTGCAAGTTTCCTTTACAGTTCATGGAGAGAAGTAGGCAATTTGAGATATTGTCCATCTGCCCAGATCCAAACAGCTACTGTAGAGAGAAACACATCATTCAGTGAACTCCACTGAGTCCATTCAGTGGACTCTCTTGTCCAGAAAAAGAGCTGAGGTTTGTCAGCTCAGTGGCAGACATCAGATGAATATTACCCTCTAGGGCTTAAGTAATTACTATTACTATTTCCAATATACACCTCAAAGACTACCATCCTTTCACCATCCAACCCCTCCTGGTTCTGATTTGCTTGTCTGGATGCTCTACCAGGGCTAGTTCTGAAGGTTTTTAGCTTTTTCAGCAACTAGAGCAATGATTCTCTCCTGTCAGCCAAAGTCTCTAACTCAACAGCTCCCAAGCTTTTCTCACCTCTTCTCTCTTCCATAATCATAATAGTAATTCTTTTTGCACTTTCAGGCTGGCCACTCTACTTGGGCCCCTGTTTAGAGTGAAAAAAAATATATGCTATTTTAGATAAGGATTGCAATAATCCTGCCCATCTGCTAAATATATTTAACTAAACCCTGAGCTTCCTCCTCCAGAGTAGTGATTTTCGTGACCAGCTCCCTTATTAAAGCTCACCAATATTGCGTCTCTGCAATTATATTGCCCAGAGGGTTTTTTTGGAGGGATTTAAATTTCCATTCAAGATGGGAACACACTGGAGCTAATAAGAAGCAAGTGTCTCACTGTCACAGCTTACTGGTATCTTAGTTCTGTTTTTTGCTATATATGTTCCTCCAAACAGTTATTAAGCAGATTGCTTTGCCTTCCAACTAGTTGGGAATGTGAAATTCTTCTGCTGGTAGTGCCTACTTCCACCCTGTGGACTTCTCTTTTTGGAGTAATTTCTCTGTAAAGATGGCACTCTTTACAGAGGACGTGCATTGTCCTCCTTCTTCTTCCCAGAGGGGAGCTGGTGCAGACCTCAAACAGCATCTCTAACTGCATTTTGCAACAAGCCAGCCCTCACGACTGATATTAATATACGTCTGTGAAACATCTCACTCAGGTCATCATCACCATTAGCTCCTGCCTGGTGCTTTCCTCTGAAGAGCACAAGACGTTTTGCAAAAGAAAGAGGACTACCAGCACCACTCTGCAGATGGGAAAACCTGAGTTGCCAGTTCAGCCAAGCTCTAACCTGAGGTTCAAGTAGTTACCAGCAAGACTTCCTGCTCTGTCACTCTGCTGGGCATTATCTTCACAGCAGAGCTGGTGGAAATGAGTGTATGAGCTCTCAGAAATCTCTTCAGGGTGAAGTTTAGAAACTTAGTTTAAGCTCTTTCCAATACCTGAGCACCTCAGGCATATGCACAGACTGTTCTTCTGTACAGTCTGTACGTGGCATCAAGGCAGCAGGGACAAACCTGGATATGGAGCAGCCAAGAGAGATTGAAGGGCTCCTGTTTGCCCTTTTCGTGACATTCCGTGAAGCCACATGGACCCAACAAGGCCACATCCTGCCCCTGTTGCATTTGTCCTGCAACTATTGCGTCGAACCCATCCCGGATCTATCCTGCAACTATCTGTTCACCCTACACAGGACCATGCTACTTAAATATAGTCCACCTTCCAAAACATACAGCGTGGTGGGCACTGCTGAAAACTTCGCAGATCATTCAAAGGGAAACAGCTCAGGTTTTTTACTGTGGCCCTAGCTCATAAATTGTTTAAACTACATTTCCCATTCACTTCTTATCCGAGACCGTCATCAGAAGAAATCCTTCATGCCAGATAAGGTGTGACGCTACTAGAGTGTGACTCATCTGGCATATTTCAGGATTAATTGAACCAGAGCCTAAGGGGTCTCTAGGGAAACCAAGTCAGGCGTTGGTGTCTAGAGCTATGTGGAATGAATTCCATTTTTAGGCTGACTGTTTCCATATTTAATCCTCTCTGTGGCTCCACTGTTGTTTCATCAACCCTCCATTCTCAGTCTGAGGACCATAAAACTGCCTGCTTACATCTTGGTAGTGCCTGCATCTATGTGCACACTATGCAGAGGAGTCAGCTCCCATGTACACCTGATTGATTGGGAGCATAAACCCCATTTGGCTTTCTGCCCACAACACCTGTAATCACATTTGAATTTTTTTCCCCAAAACAATGAAAACCTCAGTTCTGGGGAGAGAGTAGCTAAGGCATGCTTGAGGGAGATCACAGGCAAATCACAATGCACAGAAGAGGGAAGAAGCAGAGAGATTCATCAGTGTCAATATGGAAATGATTGACTTCTTACAACAACTGTTCAGTAAAAGAGCAGAAAGTGGTATTTAAATGAAGATACCAGTTCTCCCAGCAAACCTTTTAGCAATTCCCTTTGGTTACATTCAGTCCAAAGTTTCGCACTGGAACTGTTGGTGCTGGCTGCCAACTAAAAGCATCCAAATGGATACATTTAATTTACCTTTTTGTCATGCTGCAATGCTAAAAGACATCTAAGGCAGACAACATCAGAGAGGATTACTCATGTATCCGGAAGCAAATACAGTCCTTAAAAAAGAAATTAAAAAATCTCTTTGTCATTACCTTTTAGAAAATTCCTAGGAGGTTATTCAAGGGATCATGAGAGACCAGAACACTATTATAAATAATCAGAATTTGTTTTTTATCTCTGTAAAAGCATATGAGGAAAGACCCAAAGATAGCAGCTGTATTTTTAAGAAAGGGACTGAAAGAATTCTGTATTTTTTAACCTCCTTCCTTGGTGTTTGACCCATCAATACTTCTAGTTTAGAGCTTCACTACAGTCATTGAACTCATTTGTGTCAAATTGTAATCCCAGAACGATGAAGCAAACTCTGAATTCCCAAGTAATCAGACATCAGTGTTGAGGATCGATTTTGTGCACTCATCATTTCTTCTCTCACCACTCGACAGGTGAATCCATGAATGTGAACAAGACCCTGATGAGGTTGTAGAGCATCATTTTGAAAACATATTGGGTCCGCAGGCAGAAATGGTCACTCTTAATGAATCTTCGGGTTTCAACTGTATTTACTTTAGCTTAATAAATCAATAGTGCATGCTGTGACAGCTGGAGGACTGTTGCCTATACACCCAAGCTAAATCAAAAATGCCAAGGCAAGTGCTCAAGCTGCAGATTTATACAAAACAAGCCTAGAAAGGACCTCAAGAATCACTCTCTATGCAAGCCAAACTGAGGCCTGAGAAGTATTTCTTTAACCTCTGCAAAGATCATCATTCCACACTCTACAGATACAGAATATGACTCACATAAACTCAATATAACCATACAACCGATGCAAACTGATTGGAAATATAATCATAAACTCTTTCCTGTTTTTTCCCCCCACCCTCCATAGAGGGTGTGTCAACATGGGGAAGTACAAAGCTCTGTGAGTGGGTGTGACAGGCTGGGAACTGGCTGGCTGGGTGTTATTCCTCAGCCTGTTTGCATGAGACATATGCTCTGGGTCCCTGACAATTTTGGTACTTCTTTTCTCAAGCCCTTTTAGTTTCTTCACATCCCTCTTGAGCTAGAAGGGGTTTGTGAGATCAGAACTGTCTACAAAGTTTCAGAAGTGACCTCGACAATGCTGAACATGGGAATGGCAACACCTTGGCTTGATTTGCAGACCTCGCTGACCCTCATGAATGCTGATATGGGTTCTGCCTTAATCTTGGAGCACACCATTGGTTTATATTCACTCTGATGTCCACTGTAACGCCCAGATGCTTTTAACAGGGCAGCTGCTCAGATATAGACAGGGGCATATCAACGTCAGAGTTAACTGAAGCATACAGGTAGAAGTGAGCTGGCTGGACTGGCTATTATATCTCATTCCATACCCAAAAAGGCAGCTTATCCCAGGGATTAGGGCTAGGAACCAGGATTTAAATGCATCATCCTTTACAGACTATTTGGATTATTTCAGACAAATCCGTAACAGCCCTGGTCAGACCATCTGGTACAGGTACTCAACTTCCTAATTACAAATATCACAGGCTTTTTGTTCAAGAGGGCAAAACACAAAGTTTAGGGTTCCTATTTCCATTTAACTGTCTAGCCAATGAAAAGAGTTAGACATGGTATCTGAATTAATCTATATCAGGACATGTGAGTGTTTTCCATACCTTTTCCACAGCATTTCTCCATCCAAGTAGTTATTTCCTACTCCATAAAGGCATCATAAAAAGCCCCATTCATTCACACTATAATATGCTCAGGTAATGTGACAGAGAAGAATATCACATATTTCACAGGCAGGTCTGTCTCAAGCACTGACCAATGCTGCTTATTTCAGAACAAGCTGCCAGTAAAAATACAGATCTTTCTACCTTTTTTGGGGGGGTTGTACCGTGTCATTGCTATTAGTTTTTACTCTGAAGCATGAGTTATTTGTTCTGTTTAACACTGCTGCAGATATAGCCTATTATCCACTGATTTTCAGTGGAATGTGGTCATCCATAAATGTCACCTACAGATATGTGCTCTCCCTCTTAACCTTGTGTTTGGCTTTAAATTTATCTTGTGGCATTTATTTCCTTGGGTTATTTATTGCCTATGTAATTAAACAAGCTTCCATTTACTAATTTTAAATTAGTTGCCATTCGTTTTTATTAGTTGTCTTGTTTTAGTATCAGAGTGTGCCTGATTTTTCTCCCCACACATTTTCTCAATACTCATTTTGTATTCTTCTCTCACATCCCTTCACATTCATCTCCTCGCTCCCTGCCTTCCTTCTGCCTCTTGCAGAAAACTTTTCCTATCAACAGTCATTTCTATCACCTCCCTCTGAAGATCTCTCAATCTTTGGGGAGATGAGGCAGCCAGAAACAGGGAATGGGGATGGATTCATCATGCTAGACGGCACGTATTTCCCCTTGAGCTACTTATACAAGGTTCCCTTTATAGGCAGTGATGTCAATCCAGTCAGTAATACCTTGGGTTTCTAATAACAAAGGTGAGAAATCAGGAACACAAGAAAGAAAAGTAGTGGATTCTCCATCTCTTGATACTTTCAGGCACAAACTGCACTCCTTTGTAGGAGCTATGCCTCATAAAAAGACTATTTAGTAAACTCAATGTAAGAAGCCCACAGTCCCAGTAATTTATATGTCTTGCACTTAAAATCTATCATAGAGAAGAACAAATTACCCTACGCAGGGAATAATAATTTTCTGTTGATTATAAAAGGAGCAGAGGGAAAACAGCTCATTTTAGAGCAGGTGGTCTGTCTCTAACTTCACTGTTTAAATAATGGTGAGGTGAATCCCATCCCTCATACTATGTAAGGGATCGGGGTGGATGAGCTAGTGATCCCATCTGGCCTTTAAATCCATGAAAATCGCTGAAATACGAGCTGATTCAAAGGACTGCTTTCCCACACATTCAGCCAATGTAACCGATTTCTGGAAGAAACTGAAGCCAGCCAAGATTTTTAAAAGTATATGCAGAGTTAAATACTATGATTTAAAAATACTGGGGAGTTTTGGGGAAAGGTTTTGCATTCTCTGTTTCAGAGATAAGTAAGAAATGGAGATTAGGGAGAAACTACTCATGTGGCTAAATTAGCCCAGAGCTGACTACATGACTCTTTCTACTTGAAAACAAACCAGATTTGTCCCATTTTATGCTCTAATAAATAGACATATTTTTAAATGTCCTGCGTTTGACCCACTCACCTTGTCCTAGGATGTCATGGATTTGTGATGCAATAACACTGCTCTGCTCCCAGTAGAGGATTCCATGCATCAGCCACTGATATGACCAGATCTGCCAACTTTTCCTCGCACTTGAGGTCTCAATGAATTAAGGAAACCATGGTGATGTCCTACATGGCAAGGAACATCACATTGAAAAGTTCATTCCCCACTGGTGGCCTACTCTTACAGGTTTCATTCCTCCTGTGTGACCTGAAACCAGCTCCATTGAGTACTTTTTTTCTATAAATAAAGTCTATATCCATGATATGAACAGCTGTGTGCATGATATAGCCCAGTGTGTATCTTGCATCAGGTTTTGAGTAACTTGAAAGGTCTGTCACATGCTTGTCACTATCAAAGAAAGACCATGGGACCAGAGAGACCATAATTTGATCCAGTATAGTAACATTGTACTTAAATTTTACTTAGACAGATATAATTGAAATGGAGCCTTCTTCACAAGGCAAATTTCCATGTTGGATACTTTTTTTAAAGTCCAGCATCAAAAGAGAATGTTCAGTCCTACTAAATTAGTCTGAAAAATGAATCTAGGGACAGTCTTACATTTCTCCTCCCAAATGAGCATGCAATTAAACATTCCTATTGCATTTGAGTAATATCTGTGAGTTTCAAGCCTTTGGGGTATAGTCTGAAGTGGCAGATTGATTTTATAGAGGTTTTGATGAAAAACTGGCTGTGTTTTTGAAACTGATTCAATTTCTGCACCATGTCTGAGGGAGATTCATCCCCTTTATGATTCCAATGACTTCACTGAAGATTTATGTGAATTAAATATGTCTGGTGGTGCCTCACAAATTTCCAGACACCCATATGGTAAATTTTTCTGCACACTTACAGGGCCAGTGGTTTTGGCTGTGTCTACAAGTAAAGATATTGCAGGATGCCAGGTTGCTATGAGAGGGTATTATCACTGACTTATTACTTGGGTGCTGGCTTTGCAGGTGGCCTCCTCTGTTCACAACTACCAGACAGATATCATAGCTGTTTTGAAATGGCAAAAAACCACACCTCAGTCCTGAAGAGAAATTTGCAAAGCATTGGCAGACCAGCCAGATACGGTATAAGAGGCAGACTAATCACATCATTGTGGTGATGTGCTCAAGTTAATCAACCAATGAGTTTATTTATTAATTATTTATCAAGAACATCATGCTTCCTTTATATTTTCATTTCACTGTAAAGGCTTGATCTACTTATCACCTCCTAAAGTACCTTTGGAGACTGTACATAAGACTGCATTTCCTTGGAGAGACCCACCTTGTGGCTTTCGGTCAATTGAGGGAGATCACGGTCTACCATGCTCAGATCAAAACAGGATCATGCTCCAGGAGCTGATTCAGCTCATTGTGGAAAAAAAAAAAAAATATGTCTACTTCTGAGGATGCAATCTGTGTTCCCTTATGTCTGGACAGATTTGGAGAGTGAGTTCTGCTTTGGACTTATTTCTCATCATGTTGTTGTGAGGTTTCCCTGGTACCTCTAATGTAATCAATGTTTTTGTCTGTTGGTCCAGCTTATCGGTGTGGCATATTCATGAATAATTGCCTCAATATAAATCACGTGCTATTAGTCCCAACATATGTCTGCATGACAGCCTAGCCACCTCTTGGGCTCCAGTTAGTGCTTTCCTTAAACCACTTTCTGTGCAAATACGAAGGACTTGAAAATTTTCTGCAGTGCTGGAGCCCAGCCCGGTGGGATTGCCTGGCCAGCGTGGGAGAGCAGAGTCCTGGTACTCCCAGCTGTGCCACCAGGAGCCAGAAACTGAGCCCCCAGCGGGCACACCTTGTGATGACGTTGAGCAGCAGACCTGGAAGTCACACTGGCAGTCAAAGTATTTTGCCACATCGAGCTCACTGCGGTACGTGCAGAGTTCATCTGCCTGAAAATAAAAGCTGCCTCGAGACCGCCAGGGCATATCTCTGCAAATGTTATCACTGTTATGAGACACACGTGAAAGAGGATCATAAGTACACAGTATATCAAGGGTTTATGGCTTTGCTTCTATAAATATTCTTCAGATTCCTTCCACGAGGTGATTATTAATCCACCCCTGGCTAGGTAAGAAGACGAATTTTTTTCAATCCTTTTAATGACAATTATGGATTTTTTATCTCTCTGCCTTTATTTCCCCCCTCTCTTTAAACAATCAAGAAATCTTGATACACTTTGGAAATGAGTGGAATATAAAGGGTTACACTAATGTATCTACAGTTTTTAACATCATGTATCATGTTTAATTACATACCAAAACCAATGTATCATGCTTGTAGAAGTGAATTTCAAGCTAATGACCATCCTTTAAAGGAGCCAAAAGGTAATTGTCTCCCTGTTTCCCAACTCAAACCAGAAGTCAGCCCAAGCAAATAATTTCAGCTCAGATTGTTATCGTTTGTATAACTTATTGGCTTTATGGATTGGACAAGTAGGCCTAAAATCTAAGGAAATTGAAAGGATAAAAAGGAGAAGCGTCAACTTGCTGGAAAAGCTGGAGTGAAGACTGTACCAGATTTTAATTGAGGGTCCTGGTCCACAAGTTGTCTGAATTAAACCCTCAATAACACAGTGTTTGGGAGCATTTCACATCAAGATTTCCATTCAGTGTACAATTTTGTTGCCTGAAGGGACCTAGTACATGGCCAAAACCAGAGGACAGGACACATCTGGAGGAAATATCACAAGCTGTGACCAAGCACTCTTAGATGACAGCATTTGCAAGGAGAAAGGTCTAGACTGTTGTCAGGATAAGTGGGTTTTACACATTCTTTTTGTTAAGCTAATCAGAGCTGTAGACAACAAACCCCTGAATTCCAGTGAAATCTATGTCACCCAGCTTTACACATCTATTGCCTAGGCTTCTAGACCTGATCCAGTTAACCCCGAGTTGCATTACTGTTGAAGGACAAAGACAGGCTTTTTTCAAAGATTCCTACATCAGGATGAGCTACCTCATCCCCTGGATTCAAGTGATTAAACTTCTGATGATCGTCAAAAGCCTGGGCAGACATATGAACATTTCTAACATAGCTCAAGAACCGCAAGCACAGTGTGAACGAGTAACAGCAACTCTGACCAACACCCACATCTTGCCCAGCCTTATTTGCCTGTCCAGAAAAGCATAAATGTATTGCAAATCCTGTAGATCCTGTATCATGTTTGCCACATTCACATGGCTACAATGGGGCATCTCAAACAACATTGTCTGCCTGTGTTTAAGCAAACAAATTCCACCCAGAAAGCCCAACAAAGAGCTTTTATAAGGGAGAAATGTTCTTTTTTTTTTATGTACAAGAGACACAGTGCCTCCAGTAAAGCCGGAAGATTATCTAAAGATGCAAATTGTGGTGCACTGTGATAACACTTCACTATTTATAGACTG
This sequence comes from Gallinago undulata, assembly GCA_026546715.1. Taxonomy (NCBI): domain Eukaryota; kingdom Metazoa; phylum Chordata; class Aves; order Charadriiformes; family Scolopacidae; genus Gallinago; species Gallinago undulata. Next base: position 3,158,662 of record JAOTQQ010000012.1, on the reverse strand, counting down.
GCTCTTGACAGGGAGTGTGCTTGCTTTTGAAGCCACAATTAAAGGAACATGTAAATACTGACTTTTATTACAGGGCTCTTTTGCTGTCCAGGAATGGACCAAGCCTTGCACATCATAAAAACCACGGGTGGTGTGGAGCATGCACAATGGTGTTTTGCTACCCTGACCACCCTGAGGATCTCCACTGTGGAGAGACTCCCTGGAAATCAATTTAGTGAGTGGCACTGGGATTTCCTTGCAGTGAAAATCTTTCTGCTGAGGACTGTCTCAGCAAAGGCTCAAGCTCTATGACCTTGATAAAGACAGTCCCTGCAGGGAGGAAAGAGGGTTATCAGTGGAGATATAAATGCTATCGCTCCTCCTTCAGGTGAAACAGGTTTCATGCTGCATGCATGAAAGTGTTAAAACCAGCCATCTCCCTTGCAGAGCACATTTTTTTAGGTTGTGGTGCATGAGTGTGGCATGCACTGGCAGCACAGAGAAGATAGGAAACAGCCACTATTGATATCTTTTTATATGATGTTTGACTCCTGACTGGGCCTGACTGACTGCTCTGATACAGAGTCCTATTTATCTGATCTGGGACGCTTTTGATGCAGCTCAGGAAAGCCCTGAGTAAGTCCCCGAACAGGAAACAGTTTGACTAAAGGTTTAGATTTAAAAACTTACTATAACTCCACCGGCTTCAATAGGATTTGAGTAGCTGAAATTTAGAACAAGACTGAAACAAGTAACTGAAAAACGTCTACGTGTCTTTTCCCTGACTGAATATTTTCTTAAAATGAAGACTTAGCTGATTATAATCCCTAATTAAGAGATTCCTTGTTAGCTTTACATTGTTTAGAATTATTACTTTCTCACTTGTAAGCAAATTGGAAGACTGGATTTCATTTTGGAGTTGATTACGGTCTCACATTTTATAGTCATCCTTGGTATACAGGGTAGCAGACAACCTCAGTTTGACCTGGCCATGGATAAATGGGTAAATCAGAACATCTTTAGAACTGCGAATTGTATCTGCATATCTGATGCTCTATCCTGTGGTCTCCACCGATACTGCTGAAAAACTTTGATGGAAAGTGTGGAGATTTGATGCAGTAAGTTTCCAGAACCCCGTGCATCATCGATCAGATATGCCTGGAACACACACATAAACAAATGAAAATTGGTAAGCTGCAGTTAAACAAGATGGGGATGACTCACTGCAGAGTGAGTACAACCCACTCACCTCCCCAAACAGTATAAGATATGGCACAGCTGCCTTTGAATTCACCCTCAAAATGTAGTGACATTAAAGAGGGAAAAGATACTGTAAGTTTTCTAGCCCAGCTGCTCTTGTCAATGGGTTTTATGGGCAAAACACATCCATCACCCTCTGTTTCTCCTGGGAATCTTGCCTGCTATGAATGCCTGGAGACAGCAGGATCTCAGTGGGGTCAGCATAGAGTCATAGAAACATAGAATCATAGAATAGTTAGAGATAGAAAACATCACTGAGTTCCAAGCCCCCTACCATGGGCAGGGACACCTCCCACTAGACCAGGTTGCTCAAAGCCACATCCAACAAGGCCTTTAACACCTCCAGGGATGGGGCACCCACAATTTCTCTGTGTAACGTGGGCCAGTGTCTCACCACCCTCAGAATAGACAGTTTCTTCTTAGTATCTAATCTAAATCTCCCCTCGTTCAGTTTAAAACCATTACCCCTCATTCTGTCATTACACTCCCTGATAAAGAATCTCTTTCCATCTCTCCTGTAGGCCCCCTTTAATTACTGGAAGGGGCTCTAAGGTTTCCCCAGAGCCTTGTCTTCTCCAGGCTGAACAACCTCAACTCTCTCAGCCTGTCTTCATAGTAGAAGTGTCAGTCCCCTATCTTACCTGTGACCAAAAACTTGGGTACCTGAGAACAAAATTTCCCATAAGCATATACACAAATGCTTGATGCTGTCCTCAACGTTTGCATTAGAATATTTGTTCTTTAACCAGCTGCATACAGCCCAATTTTCAGGCTATCTCCAGCCCGGGATGAACCAGTACACAGATGCCGCTCCCATCCTGCATGAAATTGTGGAGGGTGAGTGATTGTGCTTTGCCATTCCTAGCCAAAGTACTTGTTTGCTGACCAAAATGTGCGTGACACAGCATGCAGCACAAATATGACAAACTGCTCTGCTCTGAAGAGTTTACAATCCAAGAGGTGGACACAGAAAAGAAGACACTGTAAAAACACAGCACAGTGAGTGCAAATACTGAGAGAAGGTAGTGTTCAGTGAGAAGATTGATGTTATAAATGCCAAGAGTCATATTTTTTGTTGAAGCAAATAAAACTTCGTTCAACTCTAGTGAACCTCACTGGGGCTGTGCCAAGCCTTTAATATGCGAGGACTGAGTCCAAGGCATGGCAACGTAAGCACCTTGGAGGCAAAAATCCAGTACCAAACTCTTCTGCCCTTCAGAAAGGCCAGTCACCTCTGTGTGAAATCCCTTTCAGAGTCACCAGGTAATACAGGAGACATGAGCACAGAACTTACACATCAGGAAAACTTAATAAATTTGGTGTTGTTATCTTAATTCAAAAGCACTGGAACCTGATGTTTCACTTCCCTTGACATATATTATGTCATTTTCTTGGATAATGTTTATCTCTCCATGGGAAGCATGGCTTTATATGCCTGATATTTTCTAGATAGCTACAGCAGCATCCACAGTTTAAAAATCTTTTTTTTTTTTTGCTGAAAAATCCAGTGCCAGACCTCCTGGAGATGGTTGAAATTCACAGGCATCTAAGTAATGCCATAGACTTTAACTCCTTCCCTGTTATTCACCTCTTGATATAGACAAAGAGAAGGGGTCCTCTCTGGGGACATGATTGCTTCGGGAATATCATTTTGTCATTTGCATTTATACTGCCAAAAAATGAGAGGAACCATGGAAACTCTGTTGTTGTCAATCCAGTTAAATCTAACATGATTTAGTCTGAATATACCCCTGGATTAGAAGAGGGTTTCCCAGTTTTTTGTAGTCGGTCTGGAAGATTTAGAGCATGAAATTATTTTCTGCTCAGAAGGAAAGTCTAGAAAAAAAACCCCACACCAGAAGGATCTGGAAAATTGCATTTATGTCAAACAAATTCTTCCCAGACAGCATTCATTCAAGAGAATGAACCGTCATTTCTTATTCCCCCCGGGAACTGAATTTTATTTTTCATGTGCATTGAAGGGATTTGGAACATAACACTTCTCTCCATTAGTAGATGCAATGTTTTGCTAACATATAGTACGGATGCTGAATTTGCTTGCACAGATATATCCTGGAGGCAGCAGATATATAAGAGCTGCATCAGATGAGGGAATCAAGCAAGCGGCATAAAGACATAACTGTGATATTCAACAGCTCAGCCAAGAGACCTGAACTGCAACAGACAGTCTGTGTTTCATTAAGATGTGTTTCATAGTAAGAAGGGAAGGAGGAAGAACTCCCAATCATAATATCTGGATGGACTCTTCCTCTCCAAGAGAATATAACACTGAATAAAAAGAGACAAGCAGAGCTATTCTCATTATTTGTTTTTGCTGCGGGAAGGATTTTGAGTAGCAGGTTTGAGTTGGAAATGAGGGATAACCCAGCTAAACAAACAGAAGAAAAATCAATAGTCTTACAAAGAGTGTTCATCGACTGCCAAAAATAAAACCAGGGAGTTGCAGAAATTCATTATTCACTGATATGAGAGTGGTATTTTTGGGGGGTGTGAGACAATGAGATCAGAGGAGAATCCTCCAAGCAGGCAGATGCCTTCACACTAACTATTCAGAGAGTCTCTGATTTAATTTTCTTCTTTGGAAACAAACACCCAGATTTCTGAGCTTTATGATAGAGAGCCAGCAAGTTTCAGGTCCAGGTGGTTTCCTCCTGAGCTGCAAAAAAAACCCCAAAACCCTCTCAGTTTTGGTGGGGAAGGGGACTATATCCCTCTCTCCTTCTTCTCCATCGCTGAGTCCCAGGCTTCAGAGACACCCGGTGATCTCTGTGCCAGTTGCCCGGCCAATGGCTGTTGGGGATGAGCCTTCATGGCCCAGGCGTATCGCACAACTGGCCGGCCACCGACTGAGCCTACCGCTCCTGGGCAAGCAATTGACTCCAACACAGCTGAAAAGCTGAAAAGACCAAGGCTGTTGTCTGCTGAGACGAAAGATCTCCCTCTTTGCATGGAAAAGAAGGGAATGAAGGCAGACTGAGTTTGCTGTTCATTTTGGAAAAGCAGTGGAAAATTAAAAATTAAAAGTCACAGGAGCTCTTGGGACAGATAAATCCCCATGAGTGTCCATGTGGATGCCAGTTCGACCTTATGCTGGGGCTGAACTTGGAAAAGAGAAGGTAAGGTCCAGTAGGTGTTAAAAAATAAAATAGTCCTCTGCAGTGTGGTCACAAATGCTCTCCTGGGCACTGACTCCCACTCTCCACCTCCTTCCCAGGGTCTGGTTACCCATAAATCAGAGTCCAGTGTCCCCCCAGGGCTCTGCCAGCCCCCTCAGGGCTCCGGCACTCACAGCATCCCCACCAGCTGGATGGGCCATGCAGATCTTCATTAACACCATGCAGGCAATGAACAATGCTCGCTTTTGAAGTGTCATCTTTTTTTCCACTTTAATTCCTGATGAGACAAATGTGGCAGTTCAGACTTCTCAAAACCAGTTTCAGGGTCCCAGAAACCCCATTTCAGACGTTTGGGAGATTTTGTCCACAGCTGGTAAAGCCAGAGGTGGATGAAACTGGGATCTTGGAGAACCAGTAGAAACAGTGAGCTTGAAAGAGCTCTGAATCTATTATTCACTACGTATCGCACTTGGCAGTTTACACCATGACTCGCAACATTTATTTACAACAGAAACCCACATGTATCACAGAAATTAGGTGCAGAGTGTAGAAATTTCTAGTTTCAGCTGGTAAGATCTTAAACATAGTTCCTGATACTGGCCACAGAGGTTCTCATCACCCAATCAGATACTCTTTGGGGTTTGATCTATGGACACCACCAGCAAATAGTCTCTGTACAGAACAGCTCTGTGATGCATTTGACCAGGCTGTGTAAAATGTTCCATTTCCTGCTTCCTCCACAAAAGCATCAGCTCTCCCACATCCTCTAATGATAAGGTGGAACCTCTATCTCAGTCTCCAGAGCGTCATGTTTTAGCCCAACCTTTAAGCTTTTATAATCTCTGGTGTCAATCAAAAAGTTGGGTGCCCTGCTTCATGGGGTTTCTGCTGCCAGACTCTTCTCTGCTAGAGAAAAATAATTCTTCATGGTGGCCACCACCTGGGATGAAATCTACCTCCCCCGGACACAGTTTATCTGAAGAAATATGTTTGTAGTGATGCCAGGTATTTTGCTTATCAGCTTTCTGTACACACAGGGCTGCCATTATTGCCTCCTCTCTCGTCCTTTGCTCTGCAAAGCTCTAAGGAGAAAGTAGGGAGGGAGAGGCAGGCACCCTGTTTCTTCCACATCCATCATTAGCACGTCACGTACCCTGGAGCGGTTTTACTATGTTCCCAGTCTAAATAGCGCTGTTTTAATAATGCATGGTTTTCTGCTCACCTTAATTCATTCTGTTTCCAGCAGACTGCCATCTTGAGTTCAGAGAAAGTTCTTGCTCGTTTGTTTGCATAGGGTGGGTTTTTTTTTCCTTCGTCCTGAACCCAAAGAGTTTTATCTCTGCGCACACATAAATAAGATTTTTTTTTTAATTATTTTAAAGAAAACCGTATATCCAAGTACTTCATGTGCGAATGCTCCCCTGTGGATATGTAATAGTAATTGCAAAGCTTATTTTTCTGCTCCCCGTGGCATTGATTGTGTGAAAATAAATGTTGAGTACTATGAAGCAATTAATCCTTAACCCTCCTGGGAGTTTGGAAGGTAATTATTACTATCTTTAGCTTACAGAGTGAGGTGAGCAACAGGAGCTGGACAATTTGCCCTTGCCCCAGAGACCAAGGACAAGATTGTAGTTTGCTTGTATCAAGCAGATCATTTTAGTTGGGATACTCCACTCATGCTCTTCAGATGTTTCACGTTCTGCTCTGTTGTGTCCACCTCTGCTACTCCCATAGCTTTATGAGGCTGTCATTGGACAGGTGGAGAGTTCTAGGACATCTTCTCCACTGGGTAACTGTTAGGGACATTTGGGGACAGAAATGGAAGAAGGTTTGAGCTTTTAACCCTGTTGGATGGTAGTCAACTTGCTTTAGGTTTCTCCTAGGGCCACAGTACTATCTTCACACAAGGCTACACCCCACTGTGCTGCTGTGCTAGCCAGGTGGCTAGTTCAGAATTCTCCTTTGAACAGAAGAGACATAGAAGATGAACAGAGACCATCCAAATCTGCTCCTCTGACTCTCAGAATAACCAAAGTCACTGAGCACCTTAGGGATTTAGCTTCAGACCCAGGCACCTGCATCTCAGTGTTGACATTTAGCTGTCTAAAGACCCACAGCAGTCAGTGAAGAGCTGGTCAGTCCAGTCAATGGAGCCTGGAGAGCAATCCAGCTCATCTCGCACAGACATTTGGTTTGTTGAATCTCTTTTGAGGTTTCATTGACTTGAGGTTCCATTCACCTCCTAGATACGAAACAAAGCGGGTGGAGCTCATCACTCATTGCAAGAGGGAAGGAGACTTCCAGTGCTCCCTTGGTCTCACAGCTCTGATCTGAACCATTTGCAATGCTCTAGAAAGTTGGCCTCCCAGCCAGGAATAACATTTCTCCTCCAGAGGTGGAAGGTTTGCCTTTAAGGAACCTTTGTGGATGACATCTATTTATGCAGCAAGGGGCTGAGAGAACTCAAAGTAGATGGTAAGTGAAGGAAAGATTCTTTACAGAGGAAATATTTAGAAATAAGATCACACTTAAGGTAGGAGAATGGAGAGTACATGTTCTCAAAAAACATAGCCTTTCCTGGTGGTGGAACTCAGGAATGGCAAGTGATGTTTGCTGCATTTGTGCATAAACTAACCATAGTGCTATTTTTAAATCTTCTGTCTTAATCAAAGCCTGGAATATTTCTCTGTGTCCTTAATAGTCTCATTTATTGAGATCCTAAGGATTACATCTTCTGCTCTGCTCACAAAAAAGTGAATCCCAGTGACATATTGAAGACCTCAATAAACAGATTAGAAGACTTAACTGCACCTATGTTTGTGCCCGTAGTGCTTCCAACCAAAGTGTGGTTTATACCACTCAAAACTCATAACTTTTAAAAGGACAACAAGATGTTTATATACTCTTCAATCAGAAAAAAAATAAAAATAAAATGAGAACAGACCAGAAAACAATGTTGTAACTTATAACCTATCACACTGACAGTACTGCCTCACTGAGTGGGAGCCCACCTTCCGTATCTTGCATTTTATTGATAATATAAGCTTGGGAGAATAAAACATTTTTCTTGAATGTTAGTACAGCACAGTGTAATCCTGACCCACAACTGGAGGTTGCAGGCACTAAAAAAGTAAAGATATAAAAATTAATAATAATTGTTAATAACCTCATAGTGCAGTACCATTTTAGTAAAAGGTGATTATGATCTATATTCAGAGGATTAGACCTCCAGATGGTAAAAAAAACTAAGAAAATCCCATGGTTATGATATGGTGTGGTATGAAATTATATGATACGGCTGATTTACACCAGCTGAAAATCTGGCCCTTCCCAGTATTTTTGGCTTATGCAATTGCTCTTGTGAAACCATCAAATCTACTGTGGTTTTCCTACATTCACTCAGTCTCATCACTCATTCACTGAAACAACTGGTTAGTGTTTCAGTTGTTTTAACTTCTCTGATCTTGAGAGTTATATGTAAGCTATGAAAGGGCTTCACGATATATATTTTATGGACCGTTCATAAAGCTGACAACTGTATACAAATACATTAGACAGCTTGTTTCAGTTTTAGCACCTTGTTTATCTTTCTTTGCTTTTGAAAGCTTTTTCACCATAACATATCTCCCTGTACACACATGAATTATTTTTTTATTGAAGTCCCATGGCCTTGACTTTTAACTCTTTTTGCTGGGCTTGGTACAGAGTAATTTGTGTTGTGAATGGTGAGGACAGAGATAAGTCAGTTTTGGTTGGGTGTTTGGAGCCCTACCTACACTGAATCACATCTCATCAGCTGTTCATATCTGCCAAGAAAATAATTCAGCAAAAATGTTTTAGGGATATAGGCTGACTTCAAGTGGGGACTGTAGATGTGTACCTACAAACACCTAGATTTCACTCTTGTCATATGAAATCCCTTGAGTCAATAGAGATCGAGTCAATGTAGTCAATAGAGCCCAGAGCACAAGCCACTACAGCCCAAAGAATGCAAGATAGATTAGACAAAATGTGCTCAGGTGGCAATATTTAAATTCTAAGCATCCAGAATTAAATAAACTGCATCCATTCACTAAGCTTAGAAGGGTCTGATAAAGCCCATACTCGTGCAGCTCTCAGGCCATCATATTTCATTCAACTGCCCTGTCCTGAGCCCATCTTCCTTGAAAGGCATCCAGCCATCATGCAAAAACAGAGAGAGATGGAGAACATTAAACTGAATGGAGGGGTTTTTTTGATCATTAATCACCACCATTAATTTGAGGAGGTGGGAGGTCTCATTCCTCTTTCAAATTTTCCTGCTTTCAGCTAACAGCTATTGCCTTATGCTACACTCCTTTTTTTTTATTTTTCTAATGAAGTGTCATTTAGTACCCAATCTCTTCTCATGAAGCTGCTTAAATTTAAATAACTCACCTGCCAAGTTTCATTAATAAATTGGAGAAAGAAATATTTCACATTCTCCATTCCTGGTGTTGCTTTGTGGAGTGCATGTTGCTCTCAATTAAGGAAGGTATTGAGATCTCTCTTTTTGCAATTCAAGACCTGGAAAGTAACTTTGGCTAAGTGTCCCAACAGGTTTACAGACAAGATGTCCTACTGAAGGTCTTCGGTTGGTCATAGCTGTGAACACCTGTACTTCTTGGCAGAAATGGGTGCACAGATTTACAAAACTTAATTTTGAAAATTAAGGCTTCTAAATTCATTTATTCATTATGACATTGAAGTGGGAGATTGCACTGCATAAATATTTGGACTAAATGGAGAGCTCTCTCTGCATAGCAGCAGAGAGACGTGGGTTAAACCAGCTGAAGGCCTGGTCCAATGCACTGATAATAAATTAGGGAAGACCTACAAAAAGAAATCCAGGGGGAGAGTTGGAATAAAAAAAAACAAAACCCAAAATCCAGCCTTAGACCACCAAACCTGAAAGTCTTTTCCTACTAATTGATAAAAAAGGAGACTTAAACCACAGGAAACCAGCAACTGTTTATGTTACATTTTGCAAATAATGAAGTCTTGTAGGTGGATGTAATTGTTGTGTTTACAAAACAAAACAGTAAATGTTTTTTTGTCTCTAATCCCAATGCAAAGAATGCATGGAAATGTATTTCACAGTTTGTTTACGGAATGTGATGCTATTATTTTATTTAAAGAAAGTCATAAAGTGGAAAGTAGAACAGATGCACGGTATTGTGTTTGGAGAGAAAGCTAAATGGGGAACATAACCCCAAGGGCACAGAACAGCAAATCCAGCCTTCAGCAAACTGCTGCATGAATCAGCTTTTAAATATTGTCCTTCTAGACACTACTGTTAATAGTCTTTGTATTTCTAATTGCCAGGGGCAAAGAAGAAAAAAACATGTGGAGGAAACACTCCATTTGGTTTTATTTACTACTGCTAGTCTTCACCAAAATTTTGTATATTCATATGCTATCTGAGCAATATCCAGAAAATAAGCCATTTTATGACGGATACCTCAGCTCAGATGTTAATTACCTTTAAGAAGAAGGTTAAATAATGAAAATGAGGTAAGGCAGCCACAGAAAAGATGCACTACCCCAAGACAATGACGACTGAAATAATTTTGTTGCTACTGATGTGAAGAGCAATTAGATCTCGAATTGTTTCTTGACTTGTTCATGACTCAGATGAGAAAAAAAATGCCTCCTAATCTGCTACAATCATCTATTAGCAAAGAGCCTGGTCAACACCAAGCGGCTACTACCCTTCCAACCCCACAACAGAGTCCTGAAGTGTCATAAAATTGTTTGCAGAGGTGTGTTGAATGGAGACACAGTGGGACAGGTACCAACCTCCCAGCAGCACAGCTGAACGGCAGCCGGACTTTGGCGTAGTTTGATGGAAAGTGAAGCTAATGAGCAACATCTCCCACAACATATTTAATGGATTTACGCAGAGGTAGACTCAAAATGGAACCATCCTTTGGGGGAAATACGTCTTGGCATAGTAATACATCAATAAGTCAACGTACTACTCCTGTCCCCACCCACCTAAGGCAAAAAATAAAGGTTTAAACCATGACCATCACTTTCCATGGTTTAAACCACGACCATCACGATGTCACTCTAAAACCACAGCGCACCCACATTTCGAATCCTTCTGGCTTCCATTCTTGTCCCAGAGAGGAGAGACAGGGTCAAGAACAGGTACAGAAGGCGGCCAAAAGGATGCCAAAGGTATGGCATGGGCTCCACGCCAGAGAGCATGAGGGTTTTCAGGCTGCAAAAGAGGGACTGATCCGAAATCTTAAGCCACATAGAGAAAGGAAAGCGTGGTCACTGGCAGTGTGAGATTTGGAAAAATGGGCTGAAATGAGCAGGAGGTGAGTTCAAATCAAACACAAGGACTGCTCCCAGCACCATGGAGTTGACTTGATGCCTACAGGACATGGTGTTACCTGGATCTCCATCCAGCACAGTCCGTGGGACAAAATGGCCCATTCAAAAGTGGTTGAGACTTTTCCTCTAAAATCACACGACACAAAACCTCCAGATTCATTCTCCGTAAAGAAACTAAAGAGCAACATCTGCCAATACCTTCACCTCTCCCCCCGCCCAGGGAAATCTGTCCTTAACAGGCTACTGAAGCATTCAGGCTGCATGAATAAATGAAATAAGCAAAGATAAAGTGACTATCATTATCTGCAAGATGCAGTGACCAGCTAATTGGCCATTCCCCTGTCATTTTATGATCCAAACTGAGCTTTATATAGCTTTGTTGCATTTTCTAATTGTTCTACAACTAATTGATGCAATTAACATCTTGTCCCTCTTTTTACACTGGCAATTAGAAGCCACCATCAGGCCCACAATGAGAAATAAGAGACAGGACTGGGATTTTTCACATCAAATGCAAAAGAAAAGGGGGGGAAAAAGTCCTTCAGATACTCACAAAAGCACAAGTCTTTCCATAAAGGGAGAAAAAAAGATACTAAACTGTTTTTTCTCATTCTTTGCACTTTATCTTTAAAGAGTGAATGCTTAAGCAATTTGTTAAAGAAAGCTAGAGACTGGTTGTAACTTAAGGCCTGTCCCTGTTTCCTGGTTGTGTCAGTAAACTGAACAGCCTGGAATTAGGGAGATGTCTCCAGGGCCTCCCAAATATGAGGATTTTGTTTTCTCTCCTTGGCAGGTGGTTTAAAAGACAACAAATCTGTCCATCTGTTTAAGCCTGAAAATCTAGCAGGATTGGAGAGAAAAGAACAGCAAGGAGGCTATTATTTCTTATAGTTATCTTGATTTTTATGGGAATCGTTTGGGTTTTCACACAAGCCTATACCTGTGGCTTCTCTCATGTTGAAAAGAGCATTGCCTTTGATAAGAAATGAAACGCTCCACATCGTGCTGGAGAGGGGAGGGACTGCTGCGCTTGTATCAAAAATGCAGGTCAAGCTGGTCACGAGCTGTTCTTCCAAAATGAGAAATCCAGAAAAGTCATGGCACTGACCTGCACCTCAGAACTTTTCTCTCTTCTTCTGGGGAGAAGGGTAGAGCGAAGACAGAGAGATTTACTGAATCGGGTAGGGATTTGCAAACTTTGGTCCATCTAACCCCTTCCAACAAAGTAGCTTTCAGAAGAAGCCAAATGCCCCAACCAGCCATTCCTCTCCTCTCCCAGCAGTGCTGGGTCACTTTCCCAGCACAACCCAATCCACATGTAGAGCTCAGGGCAATATTGGGACATGTCCTGTGCCTCTAACTACTACCCCTACTAATAGGATCCCTTCCCATCACCCTCCCAGGGCCAAACCCATCAGGGAGCCCCAGGCGCTGCTGCAGAGGTGAGATACTTTTGCATCTCTGTGACTCTGCAAACTTCTTGCTCTGGAGCTGGAGGAATCCCATAGGGTCTGCGTGGGCTAGTGGGTGAACATGGAAAATCAGGCTTTGCTGCTTTCCTCAGCCTTGGTTTCTTTCCAACCCATTGCAATGATTTAAAAATAAATAAATGAATAAATTAATAAGGGGGGGGGGGAGAGAAAAATATAAAGTACATTAAGGAAAGATGAAAAAGAGAGAAATTCACAAAGGAAGTAAAAAGAAAATGAAAGAAAAAGGGAAAATAAAAAAATGGAAGGGGGGAGAAAAAAAGGGAGGGGAAGGGTGGAAAGGTGAAAAAGGTGAGCAAGCAGTAAAAAGGGGCGACTGGTGAAAACAGGGGAATAGAAGGAAATGGGAAAAAAAAAAGAAAAAGGGAGGGAAAGGATACAAGGGGGAAAGAAAAAAGAAAGATGAGGCGAAAGGATACGAGGGGCAAAGAAAAAAGAAAGATGGGAAAAGGGAAAGAAAGGAGAGAAGGGGAGGAGAGAGAGAAAGAAAAGAGAAAGCTGTGAAAAGGAAAAATAGGAAATATGAGAGAAGGGTGGAAGAAGGAGGGAAGAGAGACAAAGAGGAAAACCAAAAAAAAAAAGAATGAAAGAATAGGCAAAAACAAAACAAACCCCCCCAAAAAAAGGAAGAAACGAAAAGGGAACAAATTGGGGGGAGGGAAGTGGGGGAAGAAAGGACAGGGGAAATAAGTAAAAACAGGAGAAAGAGAAAAAAGGAGGAAGAGGCAAAAGAAGGGCAAAGGATAAAGGGGAAAATAAGAAGAGGTAAAAGGGGGGGGGGGGGGGGGGGGGGGGGGAAGGGGG
>JAOTQQ010000012.1:3122091-3145526 GCA_026546715.1 Gallinago undulata | reverse complement strand
GGGGGGAGGGGAGAGAGACGACAGAGGGGCAGGAGACGGAAGGAGGGGACGCCCCAGAACGCGCAGCCCCCCGCCCCCCCCCCCAACCGCGGGCCGGAGGCACCTGGGGCGGGGGGCGGGGGGGAGGCGGTGCCATCCCGCCCCGCGCAGGGAGGCGGCCGGGGGCGGCGGCGCGGCCGGCTCCGGCGGTGCGGAGCGGTCCGGTGCGGTGCGGAGCAGGGGCCGGGGCCGGTGGTATCGCTTCCCTCCTCCCTCCCTCCCTCCCTCCTTGGATGCGCGGAGGCCGGTACCGGGAGCGGAGCTCCGCGCTACCCGGCAGCCGCCGTCGCCTCTGCCGCAGCAGCAGCAGCAGGACGGGGAGTTTGGGGTGCGGAGCGTCCTCTGCTCCGGCAGCATGGACTACGCCGTCCTGGGTGTCGTGGTGCCTTTGCTCGGCTGCCTCCTCTCCACGGTGAGTGCTCCCGGCGGGACGTTGCGGGGCCCGAGCCCCGCGGTACCGGCTCTGCCCGCGGCTCCCGCTCCCCTTCCATTTACCGCTTCGGCCTCGGGCAAACTTCGGGCAACTTTGAGAGCGCTGTTGGTTTAGGGCAGGTGTGTGTCTTGGGTGGCTTTGCTTTCCCCCCGGTGATAGAGGGGATCGCTGGAGTTGCTCGAGTGTCTTTTTGCCGGAGGTGGGGTTCCTCTCCGAGAGCGAGAGGATCTCTGGAGCTGGAGGAATTCACTTTTTTGGGGGGGTTTTAGCGCTCTGTTTCAGGAGCGGCTCTCGGTTTCGTTGTCATTTCAGGTTTGCGGACGGGCTTTCGGTTTGCTTCGGTTTCTAGCCGGGAGCTTGCTTGTTTTGTGTAAAGCTCCCCCCTCCCCTTCTTACCCCCCTCTCCCCCCCCCCAAAGAAATAAAATAAAATAAAATACAACTAGGGATAATGGGATGAGATTTCCCAGCTGCGATTCTGCAACGGGGCAGGGGGCTCTCGGACGGGACCTTCCCCTGGTTGAAGAGCGGTCACACGTGAGAAGTTCGGCAAAGTGCTGCTCCCTGACGCTAAAACCTCCTGAGGATGCAGAGTGTGAGGAAAGAGCAGAAGCCGGGAGCAAAGGATGGGTTTTCTGGCTGCTCCGTCCCTTCTGCTGGTAATTTCCACGCTTGCAGGTCCCCGATCGGGGCAGTGCCATCTCCTCCCCAGCTGCAGATGGCTCCTAGCACAGCCTAGAATTAGCAAACGGGATTGTTTCTCCTGTCTGTGTGCACACACACACACGTGTGCACGCAAAAGCCAATTCTCCATGTAAACAGCACAGACACAGCTTTCTGCACGTTTCACTGAAGCTTTACCCTTCTGTCTTGTTCCCTTACACCATACAATTTCTGTTGAGACCTCTCATTTTTATTCAGCAGGCTGGGATGGGGGGGGGGGGGAATTGGGTGCTGGCTGGGGCTGATTTTCCCACTTCTAGCCTTCTCCTATGCTTGTTTCCTCTCTTCGGGAGGTGAGAGAGCCTCACCAGCATCCTGTCAGGTTGCCCACAGGAGCTAGGTTTCACCATTGGTACTTGGTTGGAAGTCACTTCTGGTGCTCTGCTCAGCCAGCCAGAGTGATTCATGCAAAGCCCCTCCGATCCCCAGCAAGGAGAATCAGATAACCAAGCTGACCCTCAGAGGGTGGAAGGTAACCCAAATTTGGTGCTGCATCACTCATCTTTCCTTTCTTCTCTCTTTGTCTCTTGAGACAAAAGGCCTTATTTCAATTTTTTTTGGCTGTCACCACAAGCCACCCAGCCATCTGCATCGCTAAAGACTTTCTTTGAGGAAGAACAGGCTGGGAAAATGGTTTAAAGTATTTTAAAAAAAAAAAAAAAAAAAAAGACCAGGCAATTAGTTCTTGGAATTCTACAGACTTTGCTTTAGGGAAGATCCAAAATAGCTCATGTCCGGGGCTGGAGCTGGGGAAATGAGAAGGGGACAGTGCTCCTGTCTGTTGCTGGAGCTTCTCCAACTCTCACTTCCACTGAAGCCCATGGCAAAAATCCCATTTCTTTAAATATTGTTGGCATGAAGAGGTCCTCTGGGGCCAGATCCTGGAGCGAGTTAACTCATGTAGCCTACTGAAGTTCAACATGCAAGTGGTGGCAGGATCGGACCCTTATGCTGGTGCTCTTGCATCGAGCGTTGCTATCAGTGAACACAACCCCTCAAGCTTTGGGACAAGGCACAGCCCAGGTGCAATCCTGTGCTGGTTCCTTTTCAACCCTTTCTATTGTCATGTGGTTTTGTACTTTATCTCACTTCCTTGCCCTTGGTTTCATGGAACCCTTGGCTGCTTTCTCGTTCTTTCATTCTGTTAATGTTCCCGGGACCTGGTTCATACTGGTGGGTTAAAGAGATTCACATGTTCCTTATCGGTGCTGATCTGCAAGGTGACTAATACCCAACGCCTCAATGCTAGAGAAAATCCCTGCTGTTTTTGTTTCTCAGTTTATACCTAGAATTCAGTGCTCATTTTTAAAGCAAAAGGAACTCTGGGATTGTTAGCAACCTGGTTCTGGGACCTGTGACAGCTCAGCAGAGGGTTTTTTTTTTTATATAATTTATTGTGATAATTTTTATTGGTACGTCCTTGGAAAACCTTTGAACGAGAACAATTGGCTGATAGAGAAATTCAGTGCTGTAAAACTCTTGCAGCCACGTGGTTTCTAATTGCTGTTATAAACTTTCACCTCGGCCTCTTGTGATCTACAAATGTGGGGGAAAAAAAGGGAATTGGGCAAATCTCATTTGCTGTTGTTCATCAGCCCGTGTTCACCAGAGACCTGCCTCCCTCCGCACTCGGCTTTTAACAGTTTGAAGAAAAGTGCTGAAGGTGGTGGTGGAGGGGGCATGGTGTAAATCCAGAATAATCCCTTTTAGGTAGTAGTGGGTCAGTTCACCTTTTCAAGGGTGTAACTAAGATAATCTGGCCTGGAGAGGTACAAGTTGGACTTTTTTTTTTTTTTTTTTTTTTCCCCAGTGTGTGTCTTGTAAATGAGTTGTGGAGAATTCGAGGCAGTTGGTGCATTCCGTCAGACTGAAGCTTGTTGAATTAGCCAAATCTGTCCAGCTGGTGTAATTTGGGCTTGCCTTCAGAGTTTTATTCTGCCCCAGCCATGAAGTAGATGCGTGATGGAAAGGAATAAAACACTCAGATCAGATCCTTTAGCAGTCCAAGTGTAAATGCTGGAAACGGGAGCATTGTTAAAAAAAAAAAAACAACCCAAAAACCAAAAAACAAACAATTAAACTTCAGCTCACAGGACAACTATTTCAGCTGTATCTGCATCTCTTTCACCCTGTCATTGACTGAGAATTTTAGAAGTGACATTAAATATATTTAAAAGGAAATAATCGATATTTTTGGGAAAGGGGCAAGGTACTTGCGGGAATCCTTTAGCCTTATTCCTGTGTCCAACACAAAGATCTTTTAGCAGTGACAACTTGTGTTTAATAAAGGCCTTGTCACAAACCTCAATGCATTACTCAGTGTACAATTTATTAAATTTATACATGTATAAACGCATGACTGACTTTATTTAAAGCTATCCAGGAGAACCAGTTGCCCAACCCCGTATCTGGGTAGCTCTGAAGGTCTCATTGCCTCTCTGTAATGCTGGAAGTTTTCAGACTACATGTTTTCAGCAATACGCATATTTTAGAAACTCTTATTTAGGGCATAACAAGGCGAAAGAGCAAAATAGGCCAAAAAAAACAGTATGTGAGGAAAAAAATCCTACGTGGACCATTTAAGGCTGTTTCCAACAGTGTGTTTCTCTACCCCATCCGGATGTCAGCAGGGGGATTCACACCGTAATTATCACACCCTCCCTGCAGAGATCTGTCTCCTCTGGGAAAACTCCAGAGAACCAGACAAGAAGGGGAACTGTGGCATATCTTAAAAGGGTGTGAGTCCACCAGGGTTGGTTTTTTTTTTCTTAAAAAAAGGATAGTTGCCAAATTTCCAGCATCAGGAGGCAGGTGGGACCATGGACAGAAGAAGCTGCTTGGCTTTTGAATTTGGGGGTGTATGTATATGTTATTTCTTTTCCCCCTTTTTTTACGTTTCTTCAAATATATGCTGCTTCAGACTCCTTCCCGCTGTCACATCAGCAGTGGTGTGACAGCCAGAGGGCTGCACCAGATAAAAATCAAAGTAGGGATGCCCTGGTTTCTCTGCTGAGTCCATCCAGTGCTGACTTGCGAGGCTGCTGGTACATTTTGTTCTTATTTTCATCGTTTCATAGTGGCGTGGCTCTTCTGAGTCCTTTTTGTCTCTTCTCTACTTATCCCAGGAGGAGCCACGGTGGTTGGTGGATGCAAAGCAGGGTGGTGCTCTGTATGGTTTGCAAATGGGCAACTGGAGCATGAGTAAGTGGTGGGACCAGTGTCATGAAGAGATGTTTGAGTTCTCCTGAGGCAGGAAAAAAAAATAATCAGGGAAAAAAAAGTAATACAGCTTTGTCCTTTCACCTTCACCAGATAGTCTTCAGCAGAAACAACTGGAAAGACTGGTATCTTGTGGAAATCAGTTTCACTCACTTAGAGCCTGGCAGGATGGGAAGTTACATGGTATTTGGGCCAGCTTGCAGACAGGAATCTTTGTTGGAGATGGAGAAGCGAGGGAAGGAGGACAGGAAGAATATGTTCCTGTTCAGCATCAAGTGTCCCATTTATTGGCAGTCTGAGGAAGGGCACCAGACAGTCTGTAGATCAATGAGAGCCAAAATGAGATGATTATTATTTTTTTAAAGAAGTCAGACCTGAGTGCACTTGGAGGAGATTTGTCATGCTCGGCATGGCATCTCTAGTTCAAATTCAGGAAAGGAGTCAAATTATCTTTGTGGAATAAAATCTGTGACTCAAGTTCTGGTGAGGAGGACTTTGCTTGGTTCTGTGAACGTGGTGGGTCATATCCTGCCCTCAGACCAAGTCAGCACAAGTGTGTCAGTGTCGTTGCACTGCTGCGAATGGGATCTCTGCTGCATCATGCTGGCTCAGTGGAAATGGATATGTGGTTTTCCAATGCCCCGGAAAGGTTGTGTGATTAAATATAGCTACTTTCTCTTGTCTCATCAACTTTCTCTCTTCTGTATCAGAAAGAAGAAAATCCTTTGTAAAAACCAAAATCCAATAAATGCAGCCCAAACCAATCCCTAGTCATGGGCCAAAAACATACATAAAATGGGTCAGGGATGCCTGGAGACCCTGGAGCAAGAAGGGCTGGAGTTCTGGACCAGTAGGTGGGATGGAGAGCATGGATGGACAGACACACAGGCGGGTTAGAAGCTCCTTCTCCCTCTGTGAGTCTTGCTGAGTCTTCCTGTGCTGTGGTACTCATTTGTCATCCTGCCATGTGCAGCTGGGCAATGTTTCCCTCCGTGAGTGCTGAGCACTTGCTATTTCACTGCTCCCTCTCTTCCGTGATGTTTTCCAGAAGTCATGAGCTCTCACAGCTTCATTTTGGGGGAGGGAACCAAGCCCAGAGGGGAGATGTCTTTACCTTTGAAAATGAGATCCCAGAGAACTGCAGTGGAAGAAAAATCAGGTTTTGAGGTACAAGAAGGGCAGGGAAGTGATGCCAGCCATCAAACTGGCCTCCACCCAGAGCTAACATGGCTAATGCCATGTCAGAGAGGTCCTGTGCGTGGCTGGGGAAGGCTGTTCACCAGCTGAGCGGTCTTCTTGTCACCATTCCCTTTTGGAGCAACCCGCAGCTTGCTTGGCTTCATGCCTGACCACCAGGGATTTCTCTGGGATGATTCATTTGTCCGGGCACGAGCTTCACCTTTCACGTTACAAGACCCGTAAGGCAGGGAGAGTTCATTCATGAGTACTCAGGAAGCGCTTCTTGAGAAGAAGATGGGCTCCCTGAAGCCACCGGATGCTCTGGATGCTTCTAGCATCTTTATACAGCTCTTTCATTTGTTGAATGGGGTGATATCAGACTTCTTCAGCACTGGGTTTTTAGAAAACCTAAAGGCTTCTGGAGATGTAAAATAAAAGTGCCAAGTTTCTTTCTGATAATTCTGTTGTTAATGAATTACTGAGATTTTCTGTCCTGAAATTTCAGCTTTATTAGAAGCATCTACTGGCTATTAGCTTTGCTACAAATCACTCTTAAACTGCCTAGCCTCATGCATAAACCCTAATGAGGGAAGAGCTATAATGGCAAGAGCACTTATGTTTAATAATTGCCAATCTGCACAAATATAAATAGCCTCTGTGAACATGGCTTGACCCGCTGGGAGCGAGCAGGTAAGGTTAAGAGGCGGAAGCAGGTGTGATATTTCTTTGCTGTTAATGGTCCCTGCCTCTGATATTCTTTCCTCCCTCTTCTCATCCATCAGCCGTGAGGATGCGAGGCAGATAGGGTGCCCTAAAGTGCAGAGCCCTGGCATGAAGTTATTAACGTAGGTGACATCAGAACTCAGTCCATTACTTTTTAGATGGTTGGTTTATAAAGTGAATTTGGGGACGTTTTTGTGTGAAGGTCTATGTGTTTTGGGTTGCTTAAGGCTGGAAAACACGCATTAGTGCTGCTTTACTAGCGGTTTATTGTGCCAGATTTTATCTACAGCACTCACTTTTATAAATATATATGTATAGTATTTCCAGGACTTAAAGATCTATTTTAGCTTCTGAGCTGTACATGAATTTTAGAGACTCTGATGTACTTTACATTAACAAAGTCACTTTTCCAGTCAACTGAAACAGTGTTTGCTAACAGCCTTAAACTCCGCTATTAGTCACATTAGGTAAATTTCTCACCCCCAGGGCAGTCACTAACCATTCATTTCACTGTTTGTGCTGCTGGGAGGTGGAGACTTACACTTCTGTCATTTGCATTTAAATTCAAAATTTAGAACTGGATTTGGATTATTTTCTAATTTGGAACCGAACTGGGATTATTTTCTAATCCATTTCACTACTGGGCTGACTCTTCTGGATGTCACACCTTGGCTTTGTTGATTTGCATTGATTTAAAGTCAAGAAGAGGCCAAAGAAACTGAATATGGAGACCCCAACTCTGTTGGCTGAGCTGTATGATCTCCGTGATCCCCTTCTTGCTTTTGCAGTGGGTTCATGAATGCTTCTGCTCCTGACATTTGGGAAGCTGAGTATGAGCTCCGTGTTTTTTTTAATCTTCATCCCTGTGAAATTGCATTTCATCAAGAGGAAAGGGGGGAAAAAAAATCTATTTAAATACAATTCTTGTCTGGAGGGAAAAATATCAATACTTTGTGTCTCCTTTGTAAAGTTGAAATCTATTGGGTGTCTTTTAAAAATAGGTTTCTTTGGGGCTCCAACCTTGATTCTGTGTTTAACAGCTGTTTCAATTAATACCTTGTGATCTGTAACATCACAACCAACATCTGAGCACCGAGTGTCTCCAGGGCGCTTGTAAATGTCATTGTCTATCACAGCTAATCAGTCCGGGAACGTCGTTGCAGGTGACCTCGGGGTGGGATTCACCGTGCAGATTAGGACACCTACGTTTCAGCGTTGGTGTGTCGGTGTCTATGTGTGACCCAGATGGTCTGAGCTCCCGCTGTGGCCAGCAGTGTCATCACCTTCACGTCAGCTGCCTGCTCTCAGTCTACGTGGGATGCAGGGGAAGATCCCCTTGTCCCACATCATCCCCTTCTGGAGAGCGAAGCCCCCGTAGATGCTGTGTTATCTGCCAGCCCCACGCGGATACTATTAACGTGGAAAATAAAGTTATCCCAAATGGCACCACGTGCACCTTTTGGAACCCTCATAGACTGCAGTGGCAGGTCAGTCACCCTCACGTAGACACCTGCATTTAGAGATCTTAAGGTACAAGCTGAATCCCCTTCCCAGCTTTCTCTTGTGTTGTATAAGAATGAAAAAAAAAAAAAAAAAAAAAGAAGAAAACCTGCTCATGCTGAGCTTTTCCCTGCAGCCTGCTTTATTCATTACTGAAAAGCAGCTTTGATTTCATCTTTCCCGAGTGGCCAGACTGCTGCAGATGGAACTTTAAGGAAGGTATACCTTTGCAAGACAAAGAAAAGGACCCAAAATTAAATATATAGAATGTGATCCCCACACCGCTGTAAAAGAAAAACTGTAACAACTCTGTCCAGTTGCAACAAAACGAAAAGCTGCTTCAAAACTTTTATCAGCATTTCTATGCACTCAGCTTGGGAACAGCCAGAGCCCAAATCCTGCTGGAGATTATACCCCTACCACCTTTATTCTGCCGTAGCCAAATCCAACTCTTATTTTAACTGAATGCAGTGATTATTTTTTATGGCTTCTTTCCCATTACAGACCCTTAGCCGTGTATCAGGGGAGGGGTTTAGAAGTTCCTAACTCCTAGAACCTTTTGAAAGTTCATCCCGTTCACGGCTGTGTGGGACGTGTACTTGGGGGGGGTTTGTTTGGTTTTTTGTTGTGGTCTTTTTTTAAGTCGCCTTCCACAGCCCTCAGGATTTTGCTCAGCAGAGATCAAACCCCACTGCCCTGGCAGATGTGCTTTCTTGCAGAGGGAGGGAGCGGGTGAGATGTTCCCTGGGACCCTTCAGCCCCCACTGGAAGGGAAACCTCTCAGCCATGGAGCCGCTGGCTGATACGGTTGCACGTGTCCTCCTGCTAAAGCCACTCCATCCTCCTCGCCATCAGTGACTGGGCTCAGTCTTGCCCAATATTTCTTGGCTGGTTTTCCCCCTGTCATTTTGGGGTAGTCATTTAGGATAATTCAGCAAGGAATGCAAAGAGACGTGGCTGTTTTCTTCCCCTTGCTGGGTCCTGCCGTGTGCTGGGAGCTTCATAGTGATGGAGCTCTCTCCTCTGCCAGCCTGGTGCTGCTGGGGACCCCTTTGGGACTCTCTTCCTAGGGAGGTCACAGGGATCTCCTGTTGCCCTGGGGTCATTTCAAAGCAGAGTGCAAGCGTGAAAGAACCTGCCTTGAAATGAGCCACTTGTTTCCTGCAACATCTGCCCCCATTTGTTGGCTTATTTTTTATTTTCACCCTGGCTCTTAAGCATAATTAGGCTTTTCCAGCTTTTTACCATGATAGAACCAAGTTTTATTTTTGCTTGACGTACTCAAAGGGAGAGAAAAATTCTGCTGCTGAGATGGTTCCCAGCTTCACAGGGCACCGAAAGGAGGCCAAACACTACGTGAAGAATTACGGACGTGCTCAAGTGTCGACTGCTAGGCTGCTTGCATTTTTTGGGGGAGGGGAATGACATTAAACATGACTGTAGAGCCGAGTGGGTCCCAGCTATGCTGTACACTTAATTCCAGCGCTGCAATGATTCTTTTCAAAGAGTTTTCCTGCCCCTTCTGCTTTGCTCTACTCTCTGACTCTTGCACAGTTTTCTATGTAAAGCTTTTTTTTTTTTTTTGCCTTTGGGAGACGGCGCTTTGCAGCTGGGGCATGGGCTGTGCTTTTGGGCACAGGAATTCGTGCTCTTTCGTCCTCTCCACCAAATTTCTTTTGCAGCACCGTTTCTGGCAACACGAACCTTTGTTCCTCCTTGCCTTGTTCTCTCCTCCCTGCCCTGGCAAAGTCATAGACGTTTCAGCAAACAGTGTGTTAAGGGTTTGTCTTTGGGCTGTTTGGGTACAGTGCAGATGAGGCAAGGTTTGACAAGAGAAATAACTTACATTGGAGCAACTGAAATATATATATGTAAAATAAAAATACATTTAGGCGTGTCAGTGCTTCCTGAGGTCTGAAGGAGAAACAAAACTGAGTAGTAATTGCTCTGGGTTTTGTCTGAAGATGTTTATGAGTGGGATAATGTGAAAGGGCTCTGCTTGGAGAGAGTAGCTTTTTGCAAAACCATCTCTACCATCCTTCTGTGTGATAGACCTACAGTTTAACTCTGAAAGCCAAGACCACAATTTAACCTCCAAGGTTCTGCTGGGCATTAAAAAAACTCAGTGGAGACATTATTTATGACATGCTACAGTTTTCTTCATGTCTCACCACCTGCTAGTTTCTTGGTGTCACAGAGGTGATAACTCTTGCCCACCCCTGCAGTCTTACAGGGGTTGATGGTCCTACCAGCTCCTCCCTGGCTAAGTGATTCATCTGCTCTGCAGGTGCTAATTATTCTTCTTTTTCCTCTGCAATTAATTAACTCGACTAAACTCAGAACAGTTATTTCAGACCTGTACGTATCCTGAAATTTCCTGAGTGTGTTTCAGAGTTAAAGAGCTTCAAAAGCTCTTTTTTTTTTTTCTCTAGTCGTACTAGTCTGTCTAATAAAAAAATATTATGTCCCATATATCAGTAGTCAATCATGGCTGTAATAGCACTTAATAAAACTGTGTTGTGAGATGCTACTTTTAGAGATCCATTTATCTTGGTACTCAATTCTTTCGGAGACACTGGGTTCAATGTCACTGGCTGAATTTGTGCTGAAAGTGCGTGATCTACGCTACAATTAAATTTACACACCATAAGGAAGAGACTGGGGGGTGTGTTTGTGCCTTCCACCTTGGGTTGTTGTTTTCATTTGGATCTTATAACTTTGGGGATATAAGGCGGGAACAACCTCTCTGTCTCCTTGAGGTCTCTGTCAACATAGGGCTTCTATTGTATTCGTAGAGTTATTTACCTTCTGCTTCTATAAGTTCACTTTTTTTTTGTTGTGCTCCTTTGACTGGGCAGCTGTTCCCAGAGCCAGACAGCTCTGGTAGTTAAACTGTGTTAGCCAAGCCCTGCCAGGTTTGTAGATGGAGAGGAAATTAAAAATTGGAGCTTACTGCCTTGGGTCTACTTGACCCAAGCCTCAGAAATGTCTTAAGGGACCAATAAGCATCTGGAAATATTTTTAAACCTAGCTATAAAGCTGAAGCTTTGGTTGTCTGTTCAATTTATTTTTTTTTTTTTATTTTTCCTACATATTGTTGTTACAGGGAGATAAAACAAAGCCAGGATTTATTGAAAGAACATCTTCCAGAAACAAAAAATTCAGTTGTGGAAGAATAGCCAAGTAAAGGGCTGAGGTTTTCTGAAGGAAAGGCACCTAATGCTCAACAGCACGGTATTTACTCTTCGGAAAAAGAGATGCAGAAGGGAAAAAGAGTCCAAGTGGCTGTTACAAGCTGTGATGGAGGCCTCAGAGACCGGCTGGGACCTGTGATCCCAGAAAGTTGTTTGCCTGGGAATATGGTGAGGAGGGAGAGGAGGACGTTGTAATGCTGTGTGGAGGGGCAGATGGGAGCAACGGGCAAGAGAAACATGAAGGCAGCAGCCATGAATTCCAGCTGCAAAGGGGTCAGGAGCTGCAGCCTTTAGGTAGATCTGTCGTGGAACAATCCCACATTTGAGCTGAACCCCTTGTGCAGGTTGATCATGAGATCTGCTGATCCCACTAGGATCACTGCTGTCCAGAAGCATCCCAGAGCCATAGCACTCCCAGGGACAGCCCACGGTGGGAACGCCGAGCAGCCTAAGTGCGTTTCTCTCTCCTCCGCTGCCTTTTCCCAGCACATACTGCTTTAGTAGTGTATTTCTCCACCCGTTCCTCTCTCCTGCAGATCTGACAGGATTTGTTATTGCACAGTTGAAATCATCATCATAATAAAACGGCAATTGTGCCTTTGATTTGGGCTCCCTTTCTTTAGTCTCTGTTTCCAGAAGGGGTATTAAAATGCTTGGCAGGCTGATGCCCCTCTACTTCATAATTCTTTCTCCTCTGCCAGCTCGCCACTCAAGCTTCCTGGGCTGTCAGCTGTGGAAACAAGTATTAAATATATATTGCAGCCCTGGGAGGAGAGCCCAACCAGTTGGAGTACAATGCACCTGAAAATAAAAGCTTATTTCCCTGGGGAGAAGTACAGGAAAGGAACAGCCTCCACTGGGGCAGCCCTGAGTAGGAGGAGATGAACCAATAAATTCAGCTGCAGCTGGAAAGGGGCAACGATTCAGGCACAGGATGAAGCACAGGAACTAGGTGAGTTCCAGGCTCTGTACATGAACGTTCTGCTAGCGGTGGTCTAAATGAGTAAAATCAAATCTGGGAATGAGAAAAATAGACTTCCTTTACCCGCCCTTCACTTATTTCTTTTCATTGTTGTCTGCCTACACCGTAAAGACTTCATAGTTAGTGTTTGTCTAGATGTGCCTTGCAAGTTGACGTCGTGAGGATGATGTGATGACCCCCTACGCGTGCACTCGTGATAATATCAGGGAACAGAAAGGCTCGTGCTGGTGCAAGAGCATTTGTATCCTCGGTGGGATCGAATCAGGCTGGGGGTGGGAAGGTTTGTAGCAGTGGAGGGACTGAGGTGCAAGAACAGTCTACCCGGTGCAGCACTGGGAGCCAGAAAGCCTACTTCTTTTGGGATTGAGGTTGGCCCGTTTCCGAAAGGGACATGTTGTCTGTCACAGGGACTGCCTTAAAGAAGCTTGCCTATATGATGTGTATGTTATTCAGCTGCCATGCAGGGAGAGCAAGTGGTGTGATAGAGTTCACAATGCAGCGCTCGCCCTCCTGCTTGAGGAAAAACTTAGCGAGGCAAAAACCCCTTTAGCAAGGCATTATCACAGTATGGATCTAGCCATCAGCGCAGGAATGGGAGGCTGGCTGGGCTTGGAGACACATCCCCATTTGGCTTTGAGACTGGTGAGTAGAGGAGATGGAAACAGATCATCTTGGAGAGCTACTGGTTCGTTGAGAGATGGGCAGGATCTCTCCAGGGTTTCATATAGTCCCCCCAGTATTGCAGCTTTGCCAGTTCTCCAGTGGGAAGGTCCCACCAATGGTGCCTCTCTTGGGAATCTTACCTTTGGTCTCCTGTTTCCTGAAGGGATGTGTGGGTGCATTTGGGCATGTTCCTGTTGCAGGAAACTCAAAGGCAACCGGAGGGTTTTGCTCTGTGTGTGACGGGTCACTGCTCTGTCCCACTCTTACCCCTTGTTTTTAGGGATCCATCCACAGTGGACTCTGGCCTTCCTGTGCCAGCCAAGAGTGTCATCATTCTCATTGTCATAGGAATCACAGCTGTGAAGGGAAATAAGTATTTTGTTAGGGAGCAGAGACAAGGAAAGGTTTTCATCAGGATGACCCTGACCATATGGTCAGGGTTTGGGTTGACAGTCCCAGCACGGTGTTCCACAGAGCACACACTGTCTGTTTCTTGTAAATCTTTTGTTTTAGAGGTGAGCGATCAAAGGTTTAATATTTTTGATTGCTCTTATATGAACAATGGGGAGTTTCAAAATCCTTCACAAGATACTAAAATAACAAGAAGTTTAAAAAGTTTAAACCAGAAAAGATGTGGTCAGCCATCTCCAGCTGTACATGCACGGGGACATGAGCTGCTTACAAGGGGTGAGCAACTGGGTGAGAGGAAGAGAAGTTTAAAATCAGTATTATACACTGACAGTGGGGTCTGCAATGGGGAAACCATTATGCACAGCTCACCCAGTGGCTGCAGCTGACCTCTGAGTGGGGGGTATGTGGTTACCATGAAATGAGATTTCATTAATCTTAAGGCCATGATAGAAAAAACTTGACTGATGTCTTCACGTTAGACCTTGCTGACTGTTTATCTTCCAAATGTATTTTCTTTAACAAAAATCCTAACTTTTTACTTGAATATTTTCAGGAAGGTAGGTTATTTTTTTTTTTGCTTATAAAATTGCAAGGCGTGAGGGAGATATTTATCTTTGGGGATTTTAATTTTTGACTGATGGGTTCTGTTTGTGGATTGCTTTTAAACTTTCTTTTTCAGGCCGGAAAATGGCCAGAATGTGCCACACCTTTAAACGATGGCGTAGCCATTTCTGGAAATGAGGGGAATAGCACTTTCCTGATTTGCAGGTTGGAAAGCTGACACACTCGGAGAAGGGATAACGACCTGTATGTTTAGATCATAGATCAGATAATGGAAGAGTTTCAGTTTTGAAAGCTGCTTGGTCACAACGATTAGTTTGAAGCATATTCAGCCTCGGAGTCTGTGAGTCTCTAACTTCAACAGCAGAAGATTTAACTGGCGAAGAAAATTTCCAGGCCCAGAAATAGAATATTGGACTAAGTCTAGAGTTTAAAGGTATTTAACAATCTAAGAAATTCCTGACCAATGAGATCAGAGTTTTTATTTCTCCTGTGGAGTACATCAGAGGTACCCCCAGGTTATGTTCTCCTGCAAAAGGATGACATTTAAATGGTGTGACTGAAAGCAGCACATCTGGGTGTCAGGAGGGGGTGGGCAGGAGGAGCTGCAGGAGTAAAGTTGCATTTTCATCATTATGTGGGAGACGTTTGGAGAACAATGTGTTTGTTCTTGGGCTTGACTGGGAGATGGTTATTTCAGCCTCTGGAATCTAGCACCTTGTGGCTGCAATGGGCTTACTGGAGCTAAAAAGAGAGTAACTTTCCCAATTTAAGTAGTATCTGATCTCCTTTCTGTCTGTGAGGAAAATGAAGCCGAGTTCCTGTGACGGTGCTATTCTGATGGAAGGTCCCATAGGATTGTTGCAAACAGCATAGGTTCAAGACCTCAGCTCTTGCATCTGCCTCAACATCCCTTTCCCTTGCAGGAGCTGGCACTGCAAACAGAAAGATGAAAACGTGCAGGCACCCGGTCACATATTCATTCAGCCCTAGGAATTTAACTAATAGTTGTGCTTGGGAAAATCCTACCCTGCAGTTACCATCCTCAGCCAGAATAAATCAGCTTAGCTTCGCTGACGTTAACATTGCTGTGCCGTGCTGTCTGAGGATCTGACTGTGACTTTAATGCTTGTGAAAATTGCTATGGAAGCAACCCTGGAAGGTTGAAATCCAAATGTAAAACAGGCAGCAGCGGTCCTCCCCATAGCCTCGAGCCTGTGGCATGTGAGGTGTTCCTCAAGGAACTCCTCAAGGTGGGTGGGTGGCATAGCTTGTGTGATCCAACCTCGCCCATATCATGACCATATCATGACATAATTTTGTTGTCAAACAACCCAACTCTGGCAACAAGCCTGAATAGTAGTGCTTGTGGAAAAAATTGATTCTTAACCATTGGAGTGGGATTCTGGGGTATATCTGCTGGGAATGGGTGAGGTGTGTGGCTTCAGCATTTGGCCTGGGGGTGCTTTTGAGACAGCGGGAAAACTTTTAGTTGTCTGTGAAGTTAAATAACAGCACGTCCAAGCCGTTGAAATTAAAAGCAGAGAGATTCCTTGCTTCCACAGGGAAGTGCCAGGAGCCAGCAAATTAAAACAAGAGTGAAGTAGGTTCTGCCAGAGAGGGAGAACTTTTGTAGATAACTTTGTATAGAGACTCTATATGTCCTATATGATTTTTTTTTTCTGGCCGATAAGCGGGGTGAGGAGAGCTCATGCGGGGCAGTCTCCGAAGGGTTACAGATGGTTTAGCAGTGGGACTTTGCTGCTCAGCCTGGCTGGAGAACGGGGAACAGGATGCCAGAGGTTTCCACGTTTCTTCTGTAATCAGTTAAGTGTTCTCACTCTGATAAGCAAAGTATGATTTTAATTAAAAAGCCATTCTAGCTGGATTTAATTTTTATGCCATTGAAGAGGCAAATTACTGTGAATATAAAGAGGGAAAAAAAAAAGATGATCGTCGTCTTGTTCCAAAGAGTTGGAACACAGTGGCTTGGATCCCAGGTCAGGGGAAATTTCCCTACTCCTCAGAAGTCTTGGCACATTTTTTCCTCACGTGTGCTTGGCAGAAGAATCAGTAAGATATCCCTGCTTTGACTCCACATTTTAATGAGTTAATTGTACCATCCCAGGGAGCTGTTGCACCCAGGGACCCAACCTTGACCTTTGCCTTTTAAACCATGGCTTTTCAGAGAAGAGCTGTATGTTTTGATGAACTCTGATACTGAGGAAAGCACTGCCCTCTATTTTTGGTCCCTTTCATATGCTGCATTTAACTTTGTGGAGCAAAGCCTGGAGCTGGTGTTGGGCTAAATCTAGGGGATTTACCCATTTTTATAGAAAATGGGTGTACGCTTAGAAGAAAATAAAGATGTTCTTCTGTTCATTTACATTGTTTGGTCTTATCTGGTCATGCTGTTTAGCTGTGGCATGAGATGCTGCTGTCAAATAACTCTAGTAACAGCTGTCTGAGAGAACTTGCATCACCAAGGATATGAATGACATGTGTCTTTCCCAAAGACTGATGTACAAAAAGAGCAGCTGGACTAGAAATGCAATAAGGTGATAAACACCATCCAGAACTCTTGAAGCCCTTGCAGATTTTTTTTCCCCAGGGTTTTGTTTTTATTATTTCATTTATTCACCCACAAGAGTATTTCCAGACCATCTAATCACGATTATAGTCTGGAGTGTCGCTGTAAATAGATGGGGCAGGATCGTTGAGTTTCGTTTTCCTAAAGCACTTTGCAGGGCTCGGTTTTGGCTGTGTAGCTGGACAGGAGTGCTGGGAGCGCGCAGCGGTGGATGGCTCCTTGCCCAGGTTGGGAAAGCTGTGGAGGAAGAGCTCTCCCTCCTCGCCTGCGGTGTTGTGAGCGTGTAAAGCGCATCAGTTACAACTGACAGTAAACGCAGCTAGGATTATCCAAATAATAGGCGTTATATTAAAATACGTTGCTCATAAGAAGACACTGAGATTTGATTTAAGGCTTTGTTGCTGCTTCCCTTTCCTCACCCTGTGCCACTCTTGTGTCTTCTGTGTGATTCCCTTGATCCCGAGCGTGGGAATTTAGGAATGAAACGAAGAGACAAAGCTGCGTTTCCATACTTGGAGAAGCCACTTTCTCTTAGAAATAGTTACAGCTTGAAAAACCTATGAGGGATGCACAAGGCACAGCTCTAACCCGGTGCCAGTTTTGTTGTGATTTAAAAGCATTCCAGCCTCCTTGTGTGTCAAGGTGCCATAAATTCTCACTTAGAAATAGCAATCCTCGGTAATGTGTGCAGGGCTGGGAATGAGATGTTCTGGGCAGGAAGCAACCCCTTGAGGCAGGAAACCCAGTTAAGGGAAGTTAATGGCGAGAACGAGATGATGGTGAACACCATATTTCATTGCAGTGGGCAGGAACAGGCTGCTGAACAGAATATCCTCATTTTTCACTCGCCTAGCTGGTAGGCTGTGGAGCTGGGAAGAACTTCTTAAGGACTCCTGTCCTCAAACATTATGCCCATTGGCAATACCCTGCACTACCTTGTCTGGAAGATCTTCCCTAACTGGAGTAACCTCTGGCATAGCAGTATGAGCTTGTGCCACTGAGATGCATTTTCAGCTCTGAGCATAAATGAGCCTCAGGGAAAAGATCAAACTCTTCACAAGAAGAGTAAAGTAGTTGGATTGTCAAATCCCAGCACTGCAGATGTGTTTTGGGTCCATGTTCCCAGATTAACACCCAGATGAGTCTGATAAGACATGTACAGCGCAACCTTCCTTTATACGGATGGGGCACAGTACCAAGTGAGTTGAAACATTGTCCCACGCTGCATCTGCAGTCACAGGAATTGCTCAATCCAGTTGTTTTTGTTAGGTGAACTATGTCCAAATAGTTTGTAATTGGCAGATGCAGCCAGGGTTCACTGTGTCCCCATCTCTGTACTGCAAGCCTGGGCTTGTAGGGTCCAGCAAACCCAGAACTGATGACATTGGATGTTCTTGCTTTGAAGACCAGAAGATAGCAAAGTAAGAATGATGTCACTTCCCTTTTTCCTGTCCACTGGAACAGAGGACGATGTTATACAAAGAACAGATAGACTCTCAGCATCCTTCATCCTTCTTTACTATTTTCTTCTTTCTATCCTATCTTTCTTTTCTGTGCCATCAAGATGACCAGAAGCCTGCTGCTACTGCTTCTCCATTCACTGGTATACACTGACCGTTCCAGGACAAAGGGAAAATATTTGCAAGTTTCCTGATGAATCTTGGGGATTGACAGCATCCAGTGGCTCCAGCATTATCAATATGACTTTGCTTTGTCTCTTCTTGCTTCATGATGTGTATATTTAGAGCTTTATCAGGCTTTTTCTACCAAAAAGGCATTAAACGCAAGTTTAGGTATTAATCGGCATCTAGTTTAGGCATCTACAAAAAGGCATTAAACAACACTCCACTCAAGTGGAGTTTGTAAGGACTTCTGTGCAGCATTTCCTCCTCTTGAAGTTCAGAACTTTACTCAAATTTCATTATTTGAATGTTGTTGTTCTTTTCCCCCAAACATTCAGAAGCAAGAGTGAGTAGGCTTCCATGATGAGAGGCCAGGAGCTATTTGAGAAAATCCAAGTGGAATGTAACATCTCAGTGCCTGGGCCAAGATGTGTCATCAGAAACCCAGGAAGTCTGTGCAGTTGTAGCTATATTAAGATTAGAGTCGTCCCTGATGGGAATGGTAGATTATTTTATTTGGATAGTTATTGAAAACAACTAATTTTCACCAGTTACCTCTAGAAAATTGGGTCCAACAACCTGTTTCTGATAAAGTATAACTTGCGCTTTGTTGAACTCTTATTTTCAGGAGCTGAGAAGGACAACTCAGCACATCTATTTCCCCTTGCCCTAGCTATTAATGGAGATACCCTGGAGACAGTTACGAATTTTCATAGGTTTCCACTTTGCATCCCATGGTGCCTTTGTTTGCTAGGTTGACTAGCCTTGCAGTAGAGTACCTCTGAAGACATTCAACACCTGATTGAGTCGCCTAAACATAGGCCCCCAGTGTCTACTGAGATAATCTTAGAATAAGGGCATCCAGGTCTTGCTCGAGAAGGATGCAGACCTTCTCTAATTGCTTTTATATTTTCTTTCCACACCTTCCTTTGGTCTTTATTGCCCTTTTAAAATGCATGACGTTAGTGTCACAGCACAGGTCTTCCCAATACCTTAGAGAAAAGGGTATTTTCTTCTTGTTCTTCCTTGCTGTTCAGTTTATACAGCAAACAGTTGTGTCAGCTTTTTCTCAGCAGCACGTACTGGGAGTTCACACTGAATTATTTACCTTTTTTAATTCTCAAATCCTCCACTACTTTACCTCTTTTCCAGAATTCAGGCTGCCATACTGGTGGTCTGTGCTGAATCTGTTCTTTCTTGAGTGCAGCTATTGCACTTGGCTGTATTCGAACAGACTTTCTCAGCCAGTTATTGTAAGTGCTCTTAGGTGCAAGTTATCCAAGCCTGCTGATTTCAAATGTTTATCTCTTGTAGATGTTGTTTAACATCTGCCTTTGTTACTAATGGACTGGAAAAAGTTTCTTCATCATTATCAGAGGCACGCACGTTGCCCTGCTGCTTTCCAAATACAGATCAAAATCATACGTTGAACTTTCCTCTGTTGGACTGTACCACCTGTAAGATTTTGGTTTTTTTGTAATGCTTTTGTTTTAAAGAAACAACAACAACAAATCCACACTAAAAAACCCCAACAAAACAAAAGCCCAAACCAATGAACCAAGTGAAAAAAAACCCTGAAAATAATAACTTCTCATTAATCTCTTATTCTTACCAATTGCAGATTTTTCCTGTTGTCTTGAGGTCCCCATGTAATGCCTCTAAGCTTCATGAGATCATTCAGCTGTATTTCTCTTCTGGTTAGTAAATATTGCATGGTTTGGGTTGTTGGTTTACTTATTTATTTTCACTTCCGATTCCTCCTTTTAATTCATAGTGGAACTAAGATTAAGTTTTAGTCAGAGTTAATAATTTGGAGTGGGAATCCATGCTTGGCTTAGTTCGTTATCTTAGTTCGATGAGCCACCTGGCTCATCCTTCCAGAAGACCTGTGACCTGTCTCGCAGCACTGTGTACAAATAGGGCAACCAGGGACAGGGGGTGAAGGAGGTACCTCATCACCAGGATGGTGTGAAGCCATCACAAGGAGACTGTTATGTGTCAAGTAGGACACACAGATCACCAGAGGAGTGAAGACAGCTTTTATTGCAGAAGCATAATTTGGGGAACGGTGCAGATATATTAATAGGGTGCCACAATGGACTGGAGTTGCTTTCTGGAACATGTAGATGAGAAGCTGGAGGTGGGGAAAAAGATAACGTTATCTTAATGACATCATTCTGAAAGTGTAGGCACACATTCCCTAAAAAGGTATGAAGGATCAACAGAGAAGAGCACAGAAGTGCAGCAATCAATTTGTTACAATTGTTTACTCAAATATCAACTGTTAATAAACATTGTTATCAGTGCAGTGAAATTCCCCCCCCCAGTTCACAGAGAGGATCTGAGAGGGGAACTTAATTTCATTTCACGGGGAGATAGTTTTATGTTGTTATGAACAATTTAAGTGCTGTTTCATTAACAATTTTATAGTTAGTACCATTAATAATACCAGAGAAGAACAAGAACTGTGCAAATGGGGATCTCTGTTTGGTATTATTGTTTCTGGAGATATATCTGTGTTTATAGAATATATTCATATTCATGTGACTTGGATGGCAAGCTGAAAAACTTGGCTGGGTTTTGTCAGTTAATGTTTTTAGAAAATTCTTGGAATATATTTGTTGTGTGTCCATGCTTGAATTGTTACTGTGGTGAATGGCTCTGCGGGAAACCTGTAACTTCCAGGAGTTCGTAATGTGACCAGGAAACCTCTGCTCAAGATAAAACTCTGGAAGGAAGAGACACTGTATTTTTTTTATTATTATTATTTTTTTAATGATGCACCGTAATTGCTTTAAGATGCCTTGGGTTCTGTGATCATTTCCCCTAAGGCATTTAGTGCCTAGAAACTTTGACAGCAGCTTGAGCTATTGCAGAGGTATTTTTATCAGGGTTTTAAATCTGCTTGTGGTTTCATCTCTACATACGTCCAGAATTTCTTGAAACCATGAGATTTATCCTCCTTGGATGGATACACTTGGCTGGACTTGTTATTAGAGAAACAAAAAGTGCATGTGGATGGCTTAGCAGATGACATCTTATTTCCAGTTGCATCCTGAATTAATACCCTAATGAGACAGTGGTGTTGGCTTAGAGTGGTTGTTGTTAAACTACCAAGCAAGACATTTCTAACATAGGAAGTTGTTGCTGGCAAAAATGTGAAGGAAGAAATTAGGAAGAATTAGGAAGAAATTCTTTCCTGTGAAGGAACACACTTCCAGGGAAGTTGTGGATGCCCCATCCCTGGAAGTGTTCAAGGCCAGGCTTTGAGCAACCTGGTCTCGTGGGAGGTGTCCCTGGCCATGGCAATGGGGTTGGAACCTGGTGATCTCCCGACCCAAACCATTCTATGGTACTTGGTGAGCGTGTGTGTTTGAACAAGGAGTGCAATGTCTTGGGGCTGTAGGTGGACCATGGCCACTCCAAGGACATCTTGCAAACCTTTGTCTTTCAATGTTCATTTGAGTTTCCTGATGTTTGAAAGAAATTCAGTCCTAATTATAAATACGGAAAGTTCCAGGTATGCTGTGAAGCCCACCTGCTTGGGGGGCTCTCAGTGAAGTTCATGATTGGAGCTGATGGGCTTTATAAACAGAGATGAACTGAAATAAGGAAATAGTGTGTTCTTTAAGAAACTTTTTGAATCAATTACCATTGGTTTTGTAGGGTAAAACTGTATTTTTACCTTTCCGTTTCAAAGTGAAAGTATATGTCCAGGAGATAGTGGCACCTGTTGTGGCACTTGGGAAGCTTGAAAGTTCAAAGGGGAACACCCTTTTCAGATAACATTGTCCAGGAGGAGAAGCAGAAAACCTATTTGACCTGTTCAGCTGTCAGTGACTCTGCAACACAAAGGTCATTGGAGTGTGGCATTCACTTGCTGCACTGATATTCCTGGAATTTGCTGAAAGGTGATTTTGTTCCTAGGACTTAGATAAGGGATCTGGGGGAGATACTCTTGGTTCCTGCTCCTGATGAAGCCTCTCGTCCTCCCAACTTTGTGAGCTTCTCTTCTCTGCCTGCAAAATCATAATTTCTCTGTCTTTTTTGCCTCTTTCAGGTGGGGTTTTTTCACCTTGAGGGTACAGAGGAGGGGCTGAACCCACAGGCAACCCCTCTTACCTTTGGCTTTTGATCATGTCCAGCTGCAACAATAAACTAGAATGAAACTTTTGTTTGGGGTAAAGGAAAAGAGGCAACTGATGCCCAATTTTAACTGGAGCAGGTGTGTCTATTTTGTGGTAAAAGCCCTTGAAGAAGCTGGAGAGAGTCCCGGCTGAGCCAGAAGAATGATGAAAGGTCTAAAAAGTGCTGCTGGGGAAAAAGTTGAAAGAACTGGGGTTCTTTATTCTGGGGAAAAAACAAACAAACAAAACAAACAAAAGCAAAACACAGAATAGACTACTATAGGTAAAAGTTTTAGGGAAAAAAATCTATTCTCCATAAGCAATCTGGGTAGAACTAGAAATTTGCGCCTTAAATTTAGTGTTTCACAAAATAGACAAAATCTTTCTGATGGTCAGCAAAGAGAAGGCTGTGAATTGATTAGGGACTGTAAGGACACTGTGAAGTCTCTGTCACTGGGGACACTTGAGAAAGAATGTGGGGAAAAAAAGCATGTCAGAAACCATTAATGAGACTTCTTAAATATCACGCAGGGATAGAATAGTTGGTCCTTTATGGACCTTCCTAATCTTTGTTGGTTTTTCTATGCCCTTGATCTGTGAATGTGATAGCTGCATTGCTAAAAGAAGAATCCCAGGAAATGCACCTGCTCCCTTTTCTCTTGGCCAGCTTGAAATCATTTCCACACAGAGTCATGGGCTGGCTGAGGATGGAAGGGACCTCCAGAGGTTATCTGTTGGTCTGTGTGACAGTTAGTCTGACCATCTGCGTAGCCCCAAACATTAGTTTCTGCTCTGGACTGGAATCATTTGAAGAGACTCTTCTAATGAGTCAAGCCAGTCAGTGTTAAACTGTTCCCAAGCAGTGCTCAGCTTCTAAGCCACATTTCTCTCATTAGAGAATTCAGTCACAGAAATTTGTTAAGCCTTTTTTTTTCCCCCATTATATAGTTATTTTTGCAAGCTTCTTATGGTTTAGGCACTTGCTAGTTGTGATTGATTAAACCTTTTTTTTTTTTTTCCCCTCTCTCTCTAAGTTTAGCTGGGATGTTTTATTTTGGCAGGTTTTCCAGACCTTTAATCATTCTTTTAGTGCCATTCTCAATGTTTGCCGAGTCGGTTAGCCAGGGTGTATTTTGTGGCAGGTACCTGAAAACCAGGTGAAACCCTGGCTGTTTCCAAGCCGATAGAAATCTCTTTGACTGAAGTTTGTGTCTTACAATTTACTCTGCAAAAAAACAACAGCCTCCCGATGCAAACTTACTGGTTATTATTTTTAAAGGTGAAAAAGTGTCCACCTAACTGTGTAGGTGACCTTTTGTTGTATAAGAGGTGCTGGTGCAGCTGTTCTTTGAGCTTGCTTGAACAGCAGGTTGCGTTGTCCCCAAGGTTGTATTCACAGAAATCACAGAATTGTGGTGGTTGGAAGGGACCTCAGAGATCATCGAGTCCAACCACAAAAAAAAAAAAAAA
>JAOTQQ010000012.1:3055871-3121625 GCA_026546715.1 Gallinago undulata | reverse complement strand
TGTCAAGCAGGACCTGCCCCTCGTGAACCCGTGCTGGCTGGGCCTCATCACCTGGGTGTCCTTCATGTGTTGCATATTCAAAAAGTACTTGAAGAGCACTTACAAATAAGACAGGGTCTACAAGGGCCTGTGCAGCAACAAAACGGTCACCCAGGAAGCTTGTGTAGTGTCCATGCTTGGAGGTTTCGAAGTCTTGGCTAGAGAAATTTGTGGCTGAGCAAGAGTAGTGTTGGCTTCAAGCTGAAGGCTGGACTAGTGTGCTCCAGAGGTCACTTCCAGCCAACATTTATGTATTTCAGTGGTGTAACACCAAGCACTACCCAGTCTCCTGTAGTCACCACGACATCTCAGCTGCATCCTTGCATTGAGCAATATTGGCATTTTCCTTTGGCCAAATCTACTACTGACCAAGCTGTTAAAACAATTATAAGAGATAACTCACACCTGTGTTACTTTGCTATAATGTTGAATGAACTTCCATCAGTTTATGAGTGGAGAGGATTAGTTAATCAGGCCATGATTGATTTCTTAACAGTAGTTTTCTTTCCCTCCCCTCTTTCACTCTTCTGGAAGCAGATGCAGGGGAAACAGGTGTTCCCTGTGATCCTCACTGCTGCTATTGCTGCTCAGCATGCTGCTTCTTGTCTCTCAACTAATTGAGTTTACATACTTGAAGGAGCAAAATGTTTTTTTGCCCTGGTTTTGTCCTTTCTTCCCTTCCTAGGACCAAAGTTGGGTTTAGTTGCTAACTTTGTTTTTTTCTCTCTTTTTTTATTTTTATTTTCTTTTATTCCTTGGCTTTCCAGCATTAATGTAGCAAATATACAGGACTACAGTTACTGGGGCAGCCGTCTGGTATCATTGCTGTCTCTTGATTTGATGTGACCAAGCATTCAGTGTGAAGGGATGCTGGAGAGGAGCCAAGAAAGATCGTTGGTAGTTCCCTCTTTCCTCAACTCTTTCTATCACTACGTTTCGTTCCATCTTTTATACTATAAATCCAGTAGATCCTTAACTAATATCACTGCTTTCATCCCAGTCACAGTCTTCACACTTACCCACTTCCTTAGTTTCCTTCCAGTTGTATTAACTTACGTATCTATCGTTAAGGCAGTCATTTCCTTCTGACGTGCTATCAGACTATTTACTGATGTTAGGAAAGATTAAATCCACTGATTTTCCTCTCTCCAGAAAAAATACCTAGGAATCTTATCACAAAAAGCTATCAGTTACATTGCCATGATTTACTTTTGATAAACCACATTTTGTATTTTATCCAAATCTCCGTTTACTGCCATGTTTTCAATTACTCTTTCCTTCGAGTGGTGTTCAAAAGTCTCATGTGCTTTTGTGCTCAGATTAACTTGCTGATAGCTGTCTGGACTTTTTTTCCCCTCTCTTTACTACATATAAAAAAAGCATTAAATTTGTTGACTTTCAGCCAGATTGTACCACTCCCACCATCCAATTTGAGCACGTTGTTTTCTTTTGAGTACCTTTCACCTCATATACAAGTTTCCTTACCCTTGTTTGCCTTCACAGTCAGCCCTGTTCTTAATTATTCAAGCTATGTCATACTCACCACGTGTGAGTATTTTACTTTTTATTACTAAAATTCTATTTTTACCACCAATTCCTTGGAGAAGCCAGTGAACAGAAGTGGGGGGGGGTGGGGCTGCATGTGACTTCTGCTTTTTTGGGGCTATGTTTAGTTTCATCTTGAATTTCAGCACTTTGCAT
Organism: Gallinago undulata; assembly: GCA_026546715.1. Classification (NCBI taxonomy): domain Eukaryota; kingdom Metazoa; phylum Chordata; class Aves; order Charadriiformes; family Scolopacidae; genus Gallinago; species Gallinago undulata. The sequence continues at coordinate 3,119,885 of JAOTQQ010000012.1, read as the reverse complement.
AGCAATTTCACTGTTGGTTGGTTTGGTTTTTTTTTTTTTTCCTTTTGTTGTTCTCTTTTTATTCATATCACTGAGAGACTTTTTCTGCCTAGCTGAGTTGGTCTTGACAGTGAAGGCAAGACTTCTAGCAGTGCTCAGAGGTTTGCTGCTCCTCATGTTGCTCTAATTATTATTTTCCTCCCAGAGCCAGCAGCCACTCTACCCAGGTGTTCTGATCACTCCTAATGTCCAGCTCAGCTTTTATCTTCCCGATTATCTAATTCATTATTTTACTCATACTGACTATTCCTTAAGTGAGATTTGAAGTCTGTCTCTTGTTCCCATGGCCCAAGGGCTGACTCCTTTCCCACTCGTGTTTCCATCTAAATTCTTTTATTCTCTGTTGCCTCTTTTCTGTCTGACAGCATATTTTGAGGAGAACATTTAAATATTTCATACCAAGCAGGACATCTCTGACAGAGGTGGACATCATTATATACTGGTATATGGGAAGGTCTCTTAGAGACACTTCACACTGTGTGTTAGCAGCATTTGCTTATTTAGGGGGTTTTGTGTCTTGTTTGTTTATCTTTGCATAAGGAAGAAGTTTTGGGAGAAAACTGACTTTTTTGTGGTGGCTTTTTTTTGGGGTTGGGGGTTTTTGTTGGTGGGGTTTTTTTTGTGTTTTTTTTTTTCCTTTTTAGCTACTGGCTTGTTGGATGATCTTGGCTTTTCTGCCTTGGTTTCTTCATCTGTGAAAAGAGAGTGGAGATATTACCTTCATAAAACATTTTGAGATCTAACAGCCAGAGGACTGGTGGTGCTATATTGCTAAGACATGGCTGTGCCATCTCAGCACCTCCATCATTTTCTGTGTCATTTGTGCACTTGTGTATTTTCCCTTTTGGGAATAACATTTTCCCTCTGAGCTTTTTCCCCCATGCATGTTGTTAGCAGGTAAGGAATGACAAAAGAAAATGCTCAGTGCAGTAAAGTAGAATTAATTATCTGCTTGTGTAGCTCGTTCATCACAGTCTAGTTGCACAGTCGAAAGCAGCTGCAAGTTGGTTGACTTTGCTTCAGGGACCACTGGGAAGCAAAACCACAGGTAACAGCTAAGCTGGGATAATAAGGCCATGCAGGAAGTGAGGGTGAGATCCTTTATTGCTTAAACCATTGGTAATCTCTTTCCTGGCCAAGTCTTACCATGTTCAACCCATCAAAATTGCCATTGGGTTGCTTTGATTTGTAATGCAGCTATTTCTAGCATCTGCTGCTTCACTTCATTCACTTGTTTCACTTGACACTCACCTGTGTACTCAGCAGGAGTGATGGTAGTTGAGATGCAGCCCTGTCACAGCATCCTGGCATTCTGGGATCTTGAGACTATTCTGAGCGTTATTAAGAGGAAGGTGGTTGGGGCTGTCAGAGATACTAGATGTGACCCTCAGGCTCTTGGGAAAAACATCAGTGCTCTCTTCAGGTGGAAGTGTTGCACACATTCTTGGTTTAGACAGCATGTGTGAGTGTGTGTCATGTCGTATTTGTTAAATTTCCATGTGTCTCTAAGGCTCTTAGGCTCATGTTACAACCTGTTTAACCTGTAGCTTTCAGTCCTCCTTTTCAGCCAGGAAGAGAGGAACCATGTTTTGAATTATTCCCATGTTTTCCTACTGATCCTTCACACTGACCACTCAAATGCTGCAGGGTGAATGCTGACAGTTCCAACTCGTTTACTGTCTCCTTCAGGAATGTAAGTCCCTCCTAAAATCTCCATCTATAGTTGGCCCATCAAGTTCTGATGGGAGTATGTTCTTCTTCATCAGTTGCTCAAATTATCAATTTACCTGGTTTTGTGGAATTTGTCCCTTATGGCAGGGGAGTTGGAACTAAATGATCTTTAAGGTCCCTTCCAACCTAAACCATTCTATGATTCTATGCTCAGATATGTTATGTTCTACATGTAGACTAGCCATTGGGCACGGTGAGGGTTATCAAAAGCAACATCTGAATCCAAAGCTCCCAAACATAAACATAATTAGCAGCTTTCCTCTAGGAGTAACCTCCAGCATGTTCTGTTCTCAATCAAGGCTGTGTCTGCGTGTGTGTCCATCCTGGGTGCTCTTAGGAAAGAACCTCATTCTGTTGGTCTCTGCGTGGTTTTCTCTATTCTTGTAAATCTTTGCTCTTTCTGGCAGCAATGCTCCCTTTGCTGTCTGTTGCACCTTTTAGCAAGTGACCTGCCCTTTTGCATCCTTCCATCCTCAACCAAAGAAGAGCAGAATGGCCCTGCCCTGATTTTGTTGAAGGTGGCTGCTCCCGTGCTTGGAGTGGCTCCAAATCACTGCAGTAGCCTTGACTCCCTCATTAATAAGAACAATGACTTGATCCTTTTTTCTGAAACACAGCCTAGGATGGGAGCTCATCCCAGGAGGCATGTCTGGGTGCTTCATACTGTCCAGGAAGAATCTACAGAGAGCTCTGATGCTTTACAAAGGATGCTTTGTAAATCCATAAGTAACAGAGCCTTGTTGACTGAATCACTTCTGCTTCATTTGAAAGAGGGAAGACTCATTTCTTCCTGGTCTCCGAATGAACTAAACTCATCTCTTGCCAACATCTTTTTATTTTTTGTACGCTGCCTTGTAGGTAATCAGTCTTTTGAAGTGAACTCTTTGAAATGAGATGCACTTATAGATTGTTCCAGGCATGTACCTGGATTTCAATAGAAAGCTTTGAATAGTGGCACCAACAAGCCCTGTTAGGGGCACTTTTTCAGGATGGGAAGTGATGAATGAATAGTAAAATCATCCTGGATTTGGTCCTAATTTAATTTAATAAAAGATGTGGAAGGTATTGATAGCCAAGATAGTTAAAACCTTATCACCAACTGTATTACAGAAAGGCATTGTGGTGCCTGCTGGAAGATTTACACTGTAGAAAGGATTAGAATTTGAATGTCTGGTTTCTTGTATCTTCTATGTTTCTTGTTCCTGTATCTCCTCCTAGTTGCTCTTGGGGAAGTGGTATTGACCTTGACAAACCTGTGCTCTGACCCAATTTCCTTTTTCTTATGGCTGCTGTGCCACAAGGTTGGAAGATCCATGTCCTACAGTCATTTACTGTTTAGTGAGCTCAGGAAAGTTTTAAGCACTGAGTGCTCCAAATGCTGACCGTGTCCAGTTATGACTGCTCAGCTGGAGATGTTAAGGCTGCTATGTTTAAGCAATGAGAAGGCACTCAGTAAATACTGAACCCTCTTTTTTTATTTACATTGCCGTCTGCCACTGAGCTTCAGAACGCCTGCTCTGCCTAGGAGAAGCCATGCCTGGGACTGTGGCTGCTGTAACATTGCTACTTTACTGTTCAGTCCTTCCCTGAGTGCACGAAAAAAAAATCAACCACAAAACCTCGAGGTTGCAATGAGAAGCTGGGCACCGGAAACGCTTCCTTTCCAGGGAGCACTAGAGCTCCAGATGAAGTTCCTACTTATTGCAGCTGTAAGGGTTTCCACCATGTCTGGTGGGCAATGGTGGACATGCTGGATTAACGCTGTGTTTCTAGACATTCTCAGTTCCCCTAAAAGTTAGAAGGAGCTGCCCATGCCGCTAACCAAAACTATTGTTCCTCAAACCAGATCACTGCAGTGTTTCTGAAAACTAGAGGCTATCCAGCTCCCTGGTCATAAATTACATCCAATAGCCAGCCTTGCAGGAGGATGTTGAGGTTCTTTTTGCCAAAGGTTTTGTGTACATGATGTGCAGCTCCCAGGCTGTGGGAGAGGTCTAGGGGATGACTGAGAACATGAAGTTCAGGGAAGAAACCACAAGGACTTCACTGTGATTTTGATCTTATTTTGTCACAGCCTCCTGTGACGCTGAACTGGCTGCTTACATGCTTTTGGATTCCCCTGGGGCATTGCTAAAACTGCCAGTCTCTGTTGCTCTGGATTTGGGAACCCCTTCTGCTCTACACCCCACTCAAAGCCTTACAACTTTCTGGAACCATCTGAGCAGATCTGAGTTCATCCAAATCTTCTTCAGTGTTGTGGCAGGTGGACCTGGTGGGTAGTAAGATCTGGGTTGGTTTCGGGAGGAAAACAAGATGCTGCTGCCACAGTTGGAGTGAACTGGAGCATCAGGAGAAGCAGTACAGAGTGGGCAGGACTGGGTTGGGACCCCTGTTGTTGTCCAGGACAAGAATCAGAGTTGGATGGATGGAGGCTTTGTTGCCAATTAGAATCCTGAAGATGGGATTGAGCACAAACAACGTGCAGGTTTTGCTGAGACATTGACTCAGGGCTTTGTAGTCCCTTCTGAGCCTACAATTGAATTAGGAATCATTTCTTCTGTGCACAGCAGTCTAGAGGTGGTTACTCAGGAGATGACTCAGTGCTGGATAAGCAGAAATTCAGGACAGTATTTACAGGTTATCTGCATTCTCTTGAAGCCAGGTACCTTTTATGAGCAGCAGCGTTTCAAAGTCGATATGTCTTGAAAACAACACAACCTGTAAAAAGAATTAGAGCACATGCTAGTCTTTCACTCAACTTCTCTACAGGGCTCCTGCCAGTTACCGTCTCACATTTGCTCTTGGAGTACACTGGGGAAGGAAGGGGCTGTCTGTAGGGGAATCATTCAGTTTAGACACAAGCCCAGGTTTCTGGTTTTTATCTCATTTAACTTTAGACATTTGCAGTGCAAGCACCCACCCCTCAGCCAGTTGCCAAAGGTTCCCTGGATGGAGCAGAATGGGGTAAATTTCGTCTAACCTGTTATAGACATTTCCTTTAATTTGAAGTTACTTATGCTCTAGAAGTGCCTACTCTCTTCAGGTGAGGAAGGATGATCAACGTGAAGTAGACAGATGTAGACATTTACATTATCACATACTTTTTGCCCATGGATCCCCAAACCATGTTTCTGAGTCCTGGGGGTCAAGAGGTTCTGGATCTGCATTTCCTTTGTATTTCTGCTGTTCTTGTAATTGGATGAGCAGAAGCTTTGGAGCTGCATTTCCTTCAAAAGATTTGAACAGTTGGGTAGTTCAGATTCTGAAAAAACTTTAAGAAAAGGAACAGAATTTTCCTCAAGCCAGCTCTGCTCCTTGGATCCGAAGGTAAACGGAAATTAAAAGCAGTCAACGACCAGTAGTTCAGGGAAAACTGGGAGTTACTTCGCTGCCCTCCAACTTCTATAGAAGTCAGGTAATAGAGTCTACTTTCCTTCCTTTGCTGCCCTGTGTACTCTTGGGATAATGGCTATTTTTCCTTGCTTATTTTTTCTTGATCATAACAGAGATATTATATCACTTTGCTCTGAATTGTAGATCTAAACACCATTGATCTCAGGGTTGCAGTATTCCTCTATTTCTGCAGTAGCCTGAACTGAAATCCTTCATCTGAGCTTCCAGGAAAGGAAATTCATACTTATATACTCCCAAGTGATAATTTAAAGGAGCTAAATGTGCTTACCCAGCAATCAGAGCTCCTATTCAGTGGTGAGAATTTACTTAAGTGCTGCCTCTCTTTTAATTGCTATGTGCCATTACTCTGGTGCCGGGGTGTCACTTCTTCCTTAAGACCCTAATTCAGCTCTGCTTTCCAAGAGAGGCATACAGAAGTTTGTCACTAAGGAGTTAAGGGACACAGCTGCTCAGTTGGCCTTTCCTTCTGGTTATCGAGGCTCTCTGCAAAACACTCTGCACGTGTTTCCTTGATCTTCCAGTCCCTCACACAGAAAGGGGACAATCAGTCTAAATGAAGTCTCCGTGCCTCCAAGCTGCTGGATTGATTTGGCCAAGTTGCCTTTGTTTAGCAGAGTCTGCTTAGATGAGTCGGTAAAAAACATCTGGTTTCCCTGTCAGATGATAGATCTGTTATTGGCATGATTATATTTGGCAGGAGCAGAAAATGGAGTAGTTTGAACGGCAAAGTGAGAGTCAGGACACTTGGGTATTTGCCTGGACCTCTTTTATTTGGAAAAGTCTCCTAGGGACACACGCTGCCTCCCGTGCTCCGAGAGTCCCTTACTGATGGCTGGTGACAGAGTAGCGTATTTACAACGTGTGTAGAGGCCATAGCAGAATATAGCTTGCCTCTGCTTAAAAACATTGTTTTTGCAAGTCCTTCTTTATTGATCTCACAAAGGCCACACAGGTTGTTTGGGATGTTTTGAACTCGGTCTTATCTCTCAGTTTACATCTGAAATACTGGTATCTAACATTTACTTCCCTGTGCTGTCATGACATATTTGTAACATGGGTTTGGATTCTTAGACAAAGGTTTTTTAGAAGAGCAACTAATTATAATATTCCACAAATACTTTTTTCCCTTCTGAAGACTGCCAGAGTTTTTGCAGCTTTTAGGTTTGACAGTGTTATTGTTGGAAATTGGGTTACGCATCAGTACAGATAAAAATCTTGTGTTGGTGTCTTCCTTTGGTCCAGTCTCTTTGCTCATTCTTGCACTTGTACACAGTAATTTTAGGAATAGGGTTTTTAGGGGAATAAGCCTATATTTTCCTGAGAAAGTTCAAAAGGAAGAAACTAAAAAAGAAACTGAAAGTCCAGTTTTAAGAAAGAGGTCAATGAAGTTACGAAAGAAATCAAAGTTGTTGCATAAGAATTTCCTTCAGTTTTGTATTCCTCCAAATAATGAACATAAATGAAAAGCCCCTGGTCTGAAAGTAATGGTGAACTCTTCTGGCAACTATCCAGAAGTAGCTCCTTCGGGATGGCTACTGAGTCTTGAAATAAGACCTTCCTGCTAAAATCTTTACTTTCCTTTGTTGTCCACATGAAAAAGAGTTGAGAAACTTCATCTCCACCTCCAGCAGTGACTGAAGTCATGTTATACAAAATGTTGGAAGGCTCTTACACCATTACTACTTCCGCAGAAGCTATGGGAAAATAGTAATGGTATAAGAGATCTTTGTTCAGGTAACTCAGCGTACCCATGTGTCCCTGTTGTGTGGGTTGTGGGAGCTGAACAGAAACGGTTGAGGGATGTGATTTCATCATCTGTAAGCTTTTCAGTTCTACTCCTTTCTTGTTTGACTCCAAGTCCTGTTATCTGTTATCACTGTGGTCACCCTAGTCCCTATCTCTTCTGGAGTCTCCGTACGGTGAGCTTCAGGTGAGCCTGGGAACACTCTGGGGTCAGGAGAAAGGGAGGTGCTGAGCTTCTTGTGGGCTCATACACCTGCTTGTTTGTAGCTGTGGCTTTGCTGTGAATCCCACCTGCCTTTGAGGAGTTGCCATGTGAGCAAAGGAGTTGGCCCGTGGTTAGCCAACAGCATAGATGAGACTAAACATTTCTGCAGCTCCTTCAGCCTGTGACAATCCCTTGAATTGTATTTAATTAAAGAGCGTACACAATGGCTTTCTTTGCAGCAGCAGACTGTGCAGTAATCCGCTAACAATTGTTGGGATCCAGAGGGAAGGAAAACTCTCATTAATAAAGACTTTGGGGATAAGTCCACGTGAGAGTAGCTGCAGAATTCAGAGCTGCAGAAAATCACATCCAGAAAAACATTCCCTTCATCTTTCGGCTCAGGGCTTCAGAGTGTGTGCAGGAAAAATGACCTCTGACAAATACACCGCAATTTTTACCTGGTATCTTGGGCATGCCAGGAGGGCTTAGGGAAGGAGAGTTTACTGAATTTCAGCTTCACCCACAATGGATACGCCCAAGAAGCTGGATTACTGTTCACTAGCTGATGTTAACGTGAGCCAACCAAAGCTGGTCATGCTTTTCCTTTATCTACACTTTTTGGATGGGAGATGTGAATTAGTGTAGTCCTCAGCTGCCTGTCTGCCTGCCCAGTTGCTGGCTGCAGTGAAAGATGCCAAAGCCCAAAATCTCTGTATTTTCCATAGAAAAAAAAGCCAACCAAAAAAACCAAAACAACACAGAAAAAAAAAAAAACAGCTTGGGAAGAAGTGAGTTTGTACCAAGCTGTCTATAAAGTCTACTTCAATTTTTTTTCTAGGAGGGAAACACCAAGGAAGGAAAGTTATTTAGCCTCTCATCCCAGCGGGGCAGACAAGGCTCGCAGCTCTTAAGTGAGCTCTTCAGCCACGAGCCTTTTCTCAATTGGGAAGTGAATTAAGGCAGCTGAAACTGTTGTTCTGTTCACCATCATGTCAGCTGCCCCGATGACCTACCAACAAAAAAAGACTTTTCTGTCAAAATCACACTTTTCCATTTCCTAATTATGCCCCAAATTGTGGTTATTTTTTTTTTATTTTATTTATTTTTATTCCAGCTGCCTTTGTTAGTCTGTAGCAATGACAACTGTGGTATGTGAGGGTTATTAGTGTTATCACTAAGGAGGAGGGTTGCTGTGATTCTTTGGGTTATTTATTTACTTGTTTAGTTAATGTGAAAAAGGAGCCATAAACTAGAAGGCCTCCAATGTAAAACTGTTTGTTGACCTTGATGATTCAGTTAAAGGTCTTTAAACATTAAATTCACACATCACTGACCTTCTCCAGCTGAATAGTAGGTATTTTAGTATGAACTGGTCCGACTACAGTCAGTGAAGTGGGATGAAAGCCTTCAGGGCTGTTGCTCACTAGGTCTCTGAGGAGTAGAAGGAATGGTAAAAATAAGTTCAAACTAAATATATAGCTTTTACATAGTTAAAATGAAGGAAGATGTGTCCCACTGAGAGAGCAGGTGATTTACAGCCCACTCTCTGTTTGTTTGTTTATAAAATAATAGAATCATTTGTGTCAGAAAAGAGCTTTAAGATCGAGTACAACTGCTAACCACCACTAAACCATGTCCCTCAGCACCACATCTACACATCTTTTTAAATACCTCCAGGGATGGTGACTCCACCAATTCCCTGGAAAGCCTGTTCCAATGCTTGACAACCCTTTCAATGTAGAAATTTTTCCTGATATCAATCCTAAACCTTTCCTGGCTCAACTTGAAGCCGTTTCCTCTTGTCCTATCCCTTGGGACTTGACCAACATCCCCAGGTCCTTTTCCTCCAGACATCTTTCCAGCCACTCTTCCCCAAGCCTGTAGCGATGCACGGGGTTGTTGTAACCAAAGTGCAGGACCCAGCACTTAGCCTTGTCAAACCTCACACCATTGGCATTGGCCCATTGATCCAGTCTGTCCAGACCCCTCTATAGAGCCTTCCTGCCCTCAAGAAAATCAACACTCATGCCCAGCTTGGTGTCATCTGCATACTTACTGTTTGTTTGGTTTGAATTATCTAGTTCTGTTTTAGAGAGTTTAGTATACGTGAGGTTGCCATTTCGGGGTTGGCCAATCCAACATACAGTTTACACAGGCCCATGCCCCCTGGAGTCAAAGCTGTTGGCCAAGAGGGATACCCCAGGTCATCTCAACTGTGGCTAGATAGGACTATTTTGGAGACTAAATCCCACCTCAGCATCTCACTCTGCTTGAAGGCAGTGGGGATCTGGCATGTAAGCACTCCTTTAGGCAATAGAGCCACCCACCTTGCTTAAAATCTCACCACAAGTCAGCATCAGTACTACAAAAAACAAGATCAACTGTATTTTGGTGGTTTAGATATTGGATGCTCTTTTTCCAGTGGCTTGACTAACACACATGCCTTTCTTCTTGGACTGCATGAAAAAAAAAAAACAAGATTTTTAAGATTTCATCTGTAATCAAATTTACCTGAGTCTATCACTTTTCAGAATACTAATGATGAATCAGCCTCTTTTTCTCTTTTTTTTTTTTTTTGAAAGGTGATACAACATTTACACAAAAGTAAATATTGGACCATTGAGCTAAATATGCCATCAACCAATTCAGGCATGCATTTTCAGAGAAGAGAAGATGAGGCAGTGAAGTACTTGCTAATGGGCTTGGTAGAAAATTTACTGCGTGTAAAAAAAAAAATAATAAAAAAATTATAATTAAAACATGTTGTAGAAGTACACAGGGCTTTGCCAGCCCTGATCAAAGTCAGAGCTGTATGAATTAATTTATAAAGTGAAAACTTGAGTTATTTATAGATGTGAGATGAATTTGGCAATAATTTAAGTCCAGAGAGTTAAAACTTTCCTTTGAAAAAATCAGAATGTTTTGAAAACATTTCAATCTTTACTTTTACAGCAAGTGTTCTGCAAATTTCTCACGCTTCTCCTCATGCTTTTTTGAGGTTAAAATAAAAATGCAAGAAGTACTGTAAATCAAAACAAAATGAATCTATGGTATTTTAGATGAGCCAAGATAAAATTTCCTGAGATTTGTTTCCCTTTGGGAAAAAGAAACATTTGAGTACCAAGACAACTACAAATAATTCCCCCCCTCTCCATATTTGTTTCTTTAATTTGTTTTATTTTTAATTTGCTTATAAAACCACATGATTGATTGTTTAAATACTACTAATCAAGGCCAATTACCAACCTAAAGGAAATTACAGTCTGAACAAGACATGGGGTGAGTCAGGGAAGAGAGCAGGTTGGGTTAATAAGAAATGGTGAGAATAAATTTATTGTGCTAAATTATTTTATAATTTTAATCCAAATAGCAATTTACATCAAACAACTGTTCCTTCAAAGGATTTCTGGTCCTTCTGTCTTACAGACTTGTCTAGCAAACATATGGACAGAGAAATAGCTCACGCATTTTCAAAGGAGACATGAAAAGATTTTTTTTTTTCCCCCTTTCTCTGCCTATTTCATATGAAAATATATGCTTTTTCCAAAATCCATCAAGACTGAACACTGATTCGGTGCCCTCTTACAGGCAGAGGCTCATCCCCTGTCCTCAGAATCTGACCCTGAAGCTCACCTATCTCATGGTTTTTCCTGCATCACTTTTTACAGTGATGGTATGAACTCAAGCCAAGACTTGTGCTTTCTTCACATTGTTCCCCTCTCGGTGTCTCTTTGCAGCTGAGTTTCTCCAATCTCTTTGAAAGAGACGGGGTTTTCTGCAGAGCCACACGTAATGGGACCTCAAATTATATTTGCAATTGCCAAATCATGAAGCAAAGTGTTCCCTCCAAGCTGAGAGCGTGTTGTTAACAAGGGGACACTGCGTTACGTGACCCATTGTCCGGCTCCTGGTTCTTTTTCTGGAGTGAAAATTGTTACTTGCATGCTTTATGATTGAGGCAGTTTATGAATTACATGTTGTAAGGAGTCCACGATTAATTACCTGAACATTTATAGCCACTGTTGTGTTGTTACAAACACAATATAATTAGGTCTGACTGAGGAGAAACCACTTGGGGGGGGAAAGTCTTGTCATTGGGAATTTCCTGCTTTTCAGCTCCTTCATCTCCTAATCTGCATCAGAGATTTCGTTCTTATTTGATTTGGGGTTTGTTTTGCTCTGAATTAGCATGAGCCAGGAGGCAGGCCACGTGAGAAAGGAGGGAATAAACCACGTAAGCACAGAGCCCACTGCTCTTGGCATGAATATTAAAACTGCCATCTTCCTGCCCTAGATAGCTGTTGGTGTTAGGTCAGTCAGGCAGGGTTCTCGGAGCAAAACCAAACAGAATTGCTCCTGATCATCAGAAAAAAAATAGGTTGCTTTGCTGTTCTTTTTTTTTTTTTTTTTAAAGAAGGCATGGAGGAAAATGCTGGTTTTCCAGCAGGCTCTCTGTTACACTCTTTTTTTCCAAGCAAACATAACATAAAGCTGCATGCATATCCCCATTATGCAGTGGTCCAGGAGAGCTTAGATGGCCATGAATCCCCAGGATAGACATTTTTTTCTCACTCTCTTCTTCTCTACCTTTTCTGCAGGCATCCAGCACACATCCAGAGTGCAGCATCATGCAGGAGATTGAAGAGGAGCGCAGCCAGTGCTTGGCAGAACTTGGTGGGGATAACCAGACTTCAGGTATGAGACTGCTCTCTTCCCTCTCTGGCCCTCTCAGGCCTCTCTGGCCTGTAAGCCACCATCGCCAGCCTCACATCTGCCTTGCCTGTGCTGTTTCTCACCCCTTCTGCTGCAGGACAGTCACACAGCTTAGGTGTCTCAATGTGTTTAATCACAGTCAATCATCCATCTTTCTGAACTGGAAGTGCGCTGACTCGTTTTTCCCAGGGATATGAAAACTTGAAGTTCTCATAGGCCTTGGTTTGCTTCAAAGGAAGTTCTGGTAACCTTCTCCTTCTGTTCAACTGACCTCCCACCGCCATGCCAAAATTGCTCATGTCCTGGTGGTGAAGCAGAGGAAGGAAGGGTGTGTCCAAGGCTACAAGGTATCTACGAAGTTGGGCCAGGCAGCTGAGATCCTCTCTTTGTTCATGTGGCATGGTTTTTGTCAGTGTTAGGCTGATGGTTGAACTCGATGATTTGAAAGGTCCCTTCCAACCTAGATAATTCTATGATTTATGCATGGAGCACACACCACATCAGGCAAGACTCTCCAGTTCCCTTAACCCACTCACTGTTTTAATGAGCAGGAGAGGAGGGACAGGTCAGTGATGCTACCTGTGCTCTCCAGCCTCCCCAGGTTTCTCCATTCTCTTCAAGCAGCAGCCGTGGAGCTGTGCCACCCTCGAGGAACAGTCATGGCACACCATGCATTGGTCAGACAGGGTTTCAGAGCAGGAGAAAGGCTGCAGGATGTTGCTGTGAGCAGAGAAGCTGCAGAGCAACCTGCAAGACAGGACAGGGGTGGGTGACAGACTGAAGAGAGCTTGGGAAACGTGGACACAGCCACCTGTGCTCAGTCTTCAATTGTAGAGATCAGTGTGGCATAGAAAGCAAGCCTTTGGGTTTAGTGCTGTCCCGTCGCATCCCACAGCAGTGCTGTCAGCGCCCCAGAGTGAGGCATGGAGTTGGACCTCTCCCCCTTCAAGTGCCTCTCTCAAGATACAGGTCCTGGTTTTGTGAGTAAATGAGGTGCAGGCACCAGTGGCAGGCTGTCAGGCTCCAAAACCAAGGCATCCTGAGGGGAGAGGTGGGAAGATGCATAAATGGCGTGATATTTTCAGCCCATCTCCTGGAAGAGGATGTCTTCTCGTCCTCTTTCACTTGGCATCGCTTGCAGTTGGGCTGCAGACTGAAGCACTGTTCTGCACAGTGCCTGTTAATGATAGAATAGCATCTTGGGGACAAGCTGATCCCTGGAGGAGTTTTATTGGATGCAAGGATGGCTTTTGGCCCCTGCTTTTATCTATGAAGATGCACTTTTCTTTGATTTGGAAACTGTTTCAAGTTTCCCTGCACAGTTAAATGGAGCTGTTTGAAGAAATGTTCTCCTGGAATCCAGTAGAGAAAGTCAGGGTAGTTGAAAGCCAACTAAATGCTTCATTTCATTTTCATGGAAATTTAAACAAATTCAATTAGGTACAGTACGTTCAAAAAATAAGAATAAATACTTGAAGTGTTAATGTTTTTTTTTCTGCTTTTTCAAAATTATTTTTCTTATTGGAAAGTTTAATCTAAACCAGCTTTTTCCTGCTCTCCATTGAATTAAACCATTGAATGTATTTTCCCTATTCTGATGTAAAAACACACTCAGTCATGTTGCAAATCCTTAATGCCCAAATTCTAGCAAGTATATAAAAATCCTTTGGAGTTCGTTTTTTATAACGGGATGCTGAAATATTGGGCTGGGATAACACTGCATTTCCACCAGTCACTACTCCTAGTCATTAAATGATTCAGAAATTGCAGTTTTGAGCACTATAAAATGTGTTTTGTCCCTGGACCTGCTATTCCTGAGTTAATGTCAGACGTGATTTCTGTGTCTGCCTGTCCTGCGTAGAAATGGTCATAGATGTCATCAGTGTGAAACCAGTGTGTGTAGGGACACAGCATGTGTCCAACCAAATTTTACAGTGCAAACGTGTGGAAAGCAGTATTTAAGAGCTCAATACCTGACTCTTATCTAGACACTCACAGCTGCCCTTGCAGTCAACAGAAAGAAATAAGTATCTCTAAAGTGTTGGCTCTCAAATGGGTGAATCATCTTATGGAGAAGTCTGCTTTGAAACTGATTTGGACAGGTAACTTCAGAGTGCCTAAATGGGATGTGTTTCCCCCTTGGAGTGTTCAGGGTACAGCATGTGAGCACAAGCAGGTCGAAAAAGATGTTTCTCTGGAGCGGGGCTCCATAACTCGATACATGTGGCTGAGCATAGCTGCAAAATAGAACTTTGAACTTTGACAGTTGGCAGTAAGGGGGAGGTTTGTTGGGGAGAAATCTGATGAAGGTGATGATACGAGATCATATGAAGGTGATGACTGTTTAGTTTGAGTGTTGCTGGAAAGAAAAAGAAAGCCTAGTAAAGCTCCCAGGAAAAATGTAATTTTAACACAGTTCAGTCCCCCAGAGAAGGAGAATGGAAAGCAGTTGAGATTCCCTGCCATCTAAATGTAATACCTTGATTTATGACCAGGTGGGTGTGTTGCCTTCTGCACATCCCACATCGGTTTCAGCAAAAAGAAAATCACTTGAGGTTTAACAACCTATTTGTTATCCTTTCTAATTAAATGAGGGGAAAGAAGGAAACACACCATTTCAGTACAGTCTGGAAACAAAGCTTTGTTTAGAAGCCATTATCAATTTTATTGATCGGGGGGGCTTAATCACAGATGTAATTTGATGTGTCATATAGATTAGTCACTTATTAAGAACACCTGATGGGACTGCTGAGATTGATCACTGGCTCAGGATAAGCAGGTAGATTTCCACCCATAACAATAACTGCCAAAATGCTGTTTTATCTTCGAACACCCATTCCTATAGTAGGAGTATATGCATGGATAAACACATGGTCTCTTTTCAAACAAAACCTCTGTGTTTTCAGTGCAGGTAGTAGGTGCCAATTGCTGTTCCTGGTGTCAACAATCCTGGACCCCAGGACTGCTGTTTATTATTGATAGGATGGAAGTCTTTCTATTCCCTATTAGGAGCGTGATTCCGTATCCATGAAGTTACCCACATTTGGGAAGACTTTAGCAGGGACATGAAGCGATGCAGGGATCACAATAGTGTGACTACCTCTGATGAGAAGATGTTAGCTTTTCAGCACAGGAAGGGCAGCAGAAGATCCAACCAGGAAGAAAACAGCAGGAAAGACCAGTTTCGGCTGGCAGTCTGTACACAGGAGAATAAAATAGCTCTGAGATCAAAGTCTGGACTTTAAAGGAAGTTTGTAACCATCAGAGGATACTGAACAGCCTTTCTGGAGGTCTGCAGGAAGGAGTGTTTTATTGACTTCACGGCAGAGCTTGCCCAGTTTATGAAAGGGTGTGTAGGATGCAGTTGGGTATTACAGCACGGGATGGAGTTTATGAGCCGGGCTACCCTTGCAGTCCTCTGCCTTCTTATCCTTTTACCTCCACGCTGAAATACCTAGTAAAGATGTAAAGTGACAACTGTGATTCAATACAGAAGTGGATTCTTCACCATTAAAATCAAGACTAATTAGACTGAGAGAGGTTTGTTTCTCATGGGCAAATAGCCATCGTATGGGATCGGCTTCTGGCGAGGGATTTCTTTCACTTGATTTTGGGAAGCTCTGGTATTTTCTGCCCAAGTGTAGGCATCTCTTTTAGGATGCGATGAATCCTATTCAGATTGTCTTGCTTGTTGATGAGATCTTTGGTTACTCTGGGGGGATACTTAGTGAGCAGCTCAGCTGAGTTGAAAATAACCACCCGTTGCAAATGATTCCTGTCTTGGTGCTCACTGGCTTGGAGGGGATTTGGCCAAAGGAGGTGAAGTCGCAATTCCATCATTAGGAGTGATGAATCTGTTTGTTCACATACAGAATTGCATTTTAGGAAGCTAAACTTTCACTTGGGTATTTGTTAGCTGATCTTTCCAGCCTTTTGGCCCTCAGAGGGTGCTCACAATAAAATTTGAGGCATTATTAAAAAAACCTTTTCAAAAACCTGTTACTGTGCAAGTGGCAGGATTCTTCCCTGCTCAAGGCAGGAGATGATGCACAAAACGCTTCGTCTTGATCTCAGTGCAGACTGTGTTCCTAAAGGACCTAAAACTCAGCTCAGTGAGATTTGGCTGTACCATTTATCTGAAGCGAAATAGCAGACCTTTTTTGCTGGGTTTAGACATGATGGAAAAAGAGTTTTGGTGATTCCTCCCCTTATCACACAGCTAAGGAGAAAGAGCTGCTGGACGGCATCAAACACAGACATACCTGGGTATTGGACTAGTGAAATTTATGGTTCTTTGTGAGGTGTCTGGCCTTTCTTGCCAGGAAAGGCACAGCTGGGACACGCTGGATAAAATACCATGAATGACACGGATGATGTCTGCTTGTAATGATGGTATGTAAATGTGAAGCATTAGCTGTGGATGCCTTATTTTCCCACCCTAAGCATGTTTTAAACCCACTCCGTGCCAGTCTCACAGTCAGTCTCCCTGCAAACTTGTCTCACTTGATATCCATAGATTATTGCACCTACAGCAGCACTGTTGCTGCAATTAAGGTGACTCCTGGGTCTCTAGCCCTAGTTTTCCTCCTTTAAAATAGAAATATTAATATTTTCCTACATATCAGAGGTTAGGTAAGGACAAAGAAATTGGAAAGTGTCCAGCTATTTTATGACTGAGACTTATAAAGGTGCTGTGGGAGAGAGGAAAAGAAAATGCAGAAAATTTTGGCAGCACCCGCAATTTAAATTCACAGGCAGCTACTGTGTGTCTGGGGAGAAATAACACCCCAAAAGAAAAAATTTATGTCATCTAGGTTAGATTGCCTCTTCTCTTTCTCCACTTCTCTTCTGCCAATAAACCTGTGTATAGTATTGTACATCAATCCGCGGGTGCAGATTTTGGTGGATGATGTTTTCCCAGCAGCTGCTTAGGGATTTCCTTGGGAATGCTCAGGTTATATCTAAGCTATACAAAGCCATACTACCCTATATGCCAGTGCCAAGAAATGCAGTGCTCTAATAGGTATGTGGAGGCAATACCTAACGTCCTGACAGTGCTCCAGTTTCTAGAAGAGCTGGAACATTTATCTCAGCAACGTCTTGGTGCAGTTACACCACCAGTGACCCTGCAGTGCTGCTTTCTGCAAGTCCAGTGTGACGTACAGTCAGATCTGGGGGTTTAGCCTCATCATTCAAAAGGTTCCCGGTTCATCCCAAATTTTCAGCAGCCAGTGGCTGTGGGAGTCTTGCCTGGACTGGTTTAGCCAAGTCAGTCCCATGATTTGAATGCCTTCGATGAGAGCTCTCTCTGCTGCCCCGCTGGGCAAGTGTGATGTGAAGTTCTTGAGAATTGTTTGCTGACGGGAGTTTACATTCCACCAACAGCTGCAGTGATACCAGCAGCCTGGGCTGTCTTCTTTCTCTTTGCTCTCTGAGTATACAGGGCTGCTTCTCTGGTGGCATGTCCCATCAGTGCAATGTGAAAAATAAATAAGCGTTCAGTTTTGGGCCCCTCACTACAAGAAAGACATTGAGGTGCTGGAAGGTGTCCAGAGAAGGGCAATGAAGCTGGTTTAGGATAGATGTTAGGGACAATTTCTTCACCAAAAGGTTTATCAAACATTGGAACAGGCTGCCCAGGGAAGTGGTTAAGTCACCAGACCTGGAGGTACTTATAAAGACTTGCAGGTGTGGTGCTAAGTGTCATGGGTTAGGGGTGGACTTGGCAGTGCTAGGTTAAGATGATCTTAAAGGTCTCTTCCACCCCAAAAAATTCTATGATTCTACTGCAACTCCACAACCTTGGGTTCTCCAAGTAGTTTTAGGACCTTATTATAAATAGAGTCCTTCAGTCCTCTGCATTACATGGACGATGCTTACAAACATATTTCAAAAGTGAGGAATGCCATCCCAGCCCCACTCAAAACCAGGCTTTTACTGTGGTTGTTTTTTCAGCCAGGACATCTGTATACAATACAGTAACCGCTTAGCTGATAATACAGTCAGCAGCAGCAGGGAAGCTCTCCCAAGGGTTAGGAGGAGAGGATGGCTGAAGGGCATTTTGCTTTTCAGGTCCACAGATGGTGGAAAATCTCTCTCTATGTGAAGTGTGGTTGAGCTCCTAAAAGTTTGCTGCAAGGCATGTTTCACTACTGCATTACATTGCTTCTTGATGACTTCCCCGTGTTTTTCTTGTCTAATAATCCCCGAGCAAAGAGGGTTTGGGTTTTTTTTTTTCCTTTTCCATGGATGCAGTTTACAAACCATTCAACTTAACTTGAAGCACTCAAAAATTAAAAAAAACCCCAACAACATAACCCTCTCTTTTTTGTTAAAAAGCCAAGGAAAGTGATCAGGTCTAGGTTGGTCAGCTCAGCTCATTATCTGTTTGCCCCGTTATTGCTAATCAATTCCCTCTGCAGTCAGATATTCTTTCAGCAGCAGAGAGTCATTTAGGAGTGGCAGTTGAACAAGGTACTATGACTCCTGTTTGGGTGGGATGAGCCGCTCTGGAGACCATGCTGCTGTGCAGGAAGCATGGCATTGTATGGTAAGTGGAAAGCACTTTGTGTAAAAGCAGTGGGAATATCAGGCAGCACTTGAGCACAAGAATTCTGGTGACTTGGTGATAATTTTAATGGCATGGAAGCTTGGTATTAGGGAAATATTTAAGAACATACAGGAGGCTTTTAAACCACAGAAGACTCCCAACACCAGAGCCTGATGACCTGAGCGGATGGGATGTGGTTTTCTGCATTAACGTAGTTCCTTGGCTTAGTATCACAAAATCACTGAGGTTGGCAGGGATGTCCTGTTGCCATCTAGTCCAAACCCCCAAGTAAAGCACAGCCAACCAAATCAGGTTGCTCAGACCGGATGTGTCTAGTTGGGTTTTGAATATCTCCAGGGGTAGAGAATCCACAACCCCTCTAGACAACCTATTCCAATGTTTATGAGTGAAAAAAAAATCTTCTGTTTAAATGGAATTTCCTGGGTTTTTGGTTTATGTCCGTTGTTTCTCTGTTTTCTTTGCTCTCCTCTGAATTCCATCAGATATTTATACACATTGATAAGATCCCACCTGAGCTTTTTCTTCTCTAGACCAAACAATTCCAGCTCTCTTAGCCTTTCCTCATGTGAGATGCTCAAGTCCCTTAGCCTTCTTTGCAGCCCTTTGCTGGACTCTCTCCAGTATGTCCATGTCTCTTGTGTACTGGGAAGCCCAGACCTCAACCTAGCACCCTAGATGAGTCTCAGCAGCACTGAGTAGAGGGCAAGGGGTCACCTCCCTTGACCTACTGGCAACAGTCCTCCTCCTAATTCAGCACAGGATACCATTCACCTTCTTCGTGGCAAGGTCACACTGCTGGCTCATATTGAACTTGGTGTCCACCAGGACCTCCAGGTCCTTCTCTGAAAACTGCTCTCCAGTGTGTATGTATGCAGGACACTATTACTTCTTGCATGTAGGACTTTGTATTTCCCTTTGTTGAACTTCTGGCACTACGGTTTTTCAGGACCTTTTTTTTTTTTTTCTCCAAAAGGGAAGAATTTTGGCTTGATCTGGATCCTGAATTCTTGCAGAAGTGATGTGTAAGTGAAACAAGATCAGAACTTCACAGCTGGAGGCTGTCAGCATCTCACAGAGTCAGACTAGCATTTAGTCTGTCTCTTCCCCACAGTTCAGTAGTGTGGAGATAGCTGAGATGACTTTCTAAGCATCAGTGAAAATTGCCAGTAGCCATCAAGGAGCTGCTACAGTTGAGCTGCTTCTGATACGTAAATTACTTCAGCACCGCACTTTATATTTGCAATCTAGACCTGTCTGTCTTGCAAGCAGGATTTGAAACCTGATCAAAAAGTCAGAAAAGTGGAAAACATTAAAAAAAAATTTATAGTGCAAATCCCCCTCCCAGTGCCAGTTCATATCTGCTTAACTTGTACATACATCGCATTTCTTGTGGGCAACAGAGCTGTCCTGCAACCTCATCACCAACATTGTCAAATACAAAGAAATCCAGGTAGGAAATGGCCCATGGTGTTTACTCCCTGTAAACTGCTTTTGCTGTTCCACGGGCCTAGAGTGGAGGCTGGCTTGAAAAGCCAAATTTGGAGCTTGGGATTCTTTGTCAGTCTCCCTTGAAGAAGTCAAGGCGTGTTTGATGGGACAAGAAGCAGTGAACATATGGAAATTAAAAGTCAAGCTGGAAAAACATTAATGAAGTTTAAATTAGGAGTCTGTTTATTCATCACCATCTGTTTATAGTGCAGTAAGAAAAGAAATAATTAATAGTTCCTTGTTTGCAAAAGTTCAAGTGAATTCTCACCTTCCAGTTGCATAAGACCTCCTGGGACTGATGATGTGTTGGTCAGATTTGTATGTTATCAACATCTCTCCAGGTGCTCCATCACTAGAGCAGGCACTATGGGGCTCACGTGTTGAAGTGCTCAAGGTAGTGCACACAGCAGGGTGGAGAAGGGGGTGGGATTGACCACTTACCCCAGGCTAGGGAGATGCTGTGTTTTCTGGTTGCGTCAGGGTGGTGGTACATCCCTGAGACATGCCCAAGTGCCCATGTGGGTGCTCCTTACACCTTCACATACATGAGGGTGGATGGGTTTGTTAGCAAAAAGCTGCTCTTTCAAACTCGGTAGTGGAGGGAGCAATCAGATGAGCCACTGGCAGATATGAAGGGTGGTAGCTTCCAGGGGAAATATACATCTTGGCAGACGTCCAAGGGGGACTGCGGATAATAATTTAAGGCAGCACTGGTGCTGCCAGTTAGGAGAGACCTAACCCTAGGCTGAGAAGATCAGCAGAAGGGGAATTTGCTTGCAGGGAAAGCAGGTAGTTTGCCCCAGTGGTTCAAAGCACTCAAAGAAAAAAGTGAAGAAAAATAGGCAGACCTTTGGATGGAAGTTGACTTGTGTGAGCCCTTAGCCACGTGTCAAAGTTCCTTGAATAATCACTGTGTCTACCAGTCGTTATTTTAGAGTTGTGTAGGACTCCCATAAGTCTTGTGCCATATCTACCAGCTCCTCCAAAAATCTCATGTATGCTGGGATGTCAGGAATGGTATTAAATGACTACTTCTGGTCAGCTAAATCAACCCTTGAGAATCTAGTCAACATATTTAATGTAGCCTGGAGAACAATTTAGTTCAGTCTGAAACAGATACCTTCATTTTATCTTCATGATCTTTTTAAAGGCAAAGCAACCTGCAGGACTTCTTTCTATGCCTTAGTTTTTGTTTACTGTACTTTATTATTCTGGTCTAGGTGATACAAAGGGTGACAGTCAAGGTGGTTTTTATTTAGCAGGGATTTTTCTTCCAGTTATTGGACAGTAGTCATGATACACAGTAAAGAGAGGCCACTGCATGGTATCTCCAAGTGGTCTTCCTTCATTAACGCTTTCCTCATCTGCTCTGTGACTTTCCCCAGCCACCGACTCTTTGTGCTGCAGCATATACAGAGGTGAGGCCTGCTCTCTGGAAATTCAAAAGGAAGAAATCTGCCCTGTATTTTCCAGAGGATAATCTTCCCTTGGCCACACTAGCAAAGCTGACAGCTGAAATGAGAGAAGGAAGCACCTGTTGCCATGGTGGTAAAACCAGCTTCAACCCTTAGATATGAGCAGCCCCCAGACTTTTGGGTTGATTGTTCCGATCTACTCTGAAGTTGATGGCCATTCTTCCAGGCCATGAGTCTCTTTCTGTGGAAATAGTACTCAAAGGTGTTTTCCCTACAAAGCTGTTATCTGACTGTCCATCCTTGCTTGGCAATCCACTGCTCAAGGAGGGTGCACCTCTCCGCTGAGGACTGCTCGTTCCCATTTGAATAGCGGCCCCTCCTTGGATGCTAATCGCTGTCTGAGCTCACCCTGTCACCTGAAGTCGAGGCACCTACTAGACACGGCATGAAATTCAAACACAGATCTACACAGCACCTCATCGTTCTTCCCTGAAGAGCTAAGGAACTGATTTTTGCCTTGACCTCACCTTTCTACAGACACAATCATGAGATAAGGCAGAAAACAGATGTTGTAATGTCTTAATACTCACTAGGGATGGAGGCTTTGCTTTTGTTTTTCCCACTGCTGACATGTCCTGGCTGCAAGCTTCCTAACAAACAGCAGTGTCTGTTTGACATGGGAACAGCTGTCTTGTGGTTTGTTGGCATTAACATAAGTGTTGAACTGAAAAAGGCATTTTCGTTTGGAGGGTATGTAGCATTTTTAAATGCCATCAGATTTTTGGTTACTTTTTTTTTTTAGCATAAGATAATATATAAATGCACACTGCCTTAGTCATGCAAAGATTATAAAAATAAGGAGAATATGCCATTGCTACAGATCAATGGAAAGCAAATTCAGAACGTTTTCAAAGCTCTGGATAATTGCTCAGATGAAATCTATCTATGCAGAGCTTTTGTTTCTGACAACTGCTCATATTTGTCCCCCTCACATCCCATCAGATTTCTGGTTAATAAATCTCTCCTTCCTCATCTTTTTTTTTTTTTTTTCCCCTTTTCCTGTTGACTGTATCAGAGCACTTTCATGACAGTGTCCACCCCTTTTTACATAGGATAAGTACATTGGAAAATGCTGCATATGCCATAAATTATATTGAACTTCCATTATAATATATGGCCGAGGTCCAAAACCTGCTGCAGCTGATGGAGATTTTTCCACTGATTTTACTATGTATCAGGTTTTCTGTAATCTAGGTGCCTTTATTTCTTGATACCGAGAACTTTTAACATAGAAAAGTGAAATTGTGGAGGGCATGAGAAGCTGAGGTCAGAGGTACCACGCATTACAATCACCAGGCCTGAGTAGCGTTTCTGTTATGGAAAGCTTTTAAATTATCGGTGTCTCACAAATAAATTTTCTATTTTCTTGCCTTCTAACTATTATATATGCCTCCATGGGAAACCAAAGCTTTCTGGTTCCTCTTATCCCTTCCTACAGAGCTACGGTACAGGGCTTCTACACAACCTCTCCTGCTTCTGCAGATGTTCCTCCATATTTATGGGCAAGAAACGCATTTCCAGCACAAATTCCAGCACATCTAATAAACAAGAGCCAGATCATGAAAGTTTGACATGGTGAAGCTCTCTCCAGCTTTGTGTAAGGACTGCAGTATCGTTCTAGTAGAAGGACAGGCAGTCTTTGACTTAGAGTTTGTAGAAGTAACTTCCATTTTACCCTTCCTTTTTTCAATGGGGTGTTATATCTTAGCCTAATACTTGCTGTGAAGAAGAGCAACACAGTGTTGGCTGAAAAAATCTCCGTTGCAAAGCACAGCATTTGGTCTTGAAGGTACAGGATGATCTTTTAAAGTAGCAAGAGGGTAGGATTCCTCTTAATCATGCCATAATTGCCATAGGAGAGACCTCTCCTCTCCACAGCTTATTCCAGATTGCTAAATTGTGAGCTCATTGCCAAAAGGGGCTGTCACTTGCCTCTTTGCCTTCAATGAGCAAGTCAAACTGAATTGATCAGAGAGGGTTTACATTTAATTGGAGTGGCCGGGTCTCCCGAGCTCTCATCTTGATGCTACCATTCAAGTTGCCCTATATATTTAATTCCCTATAAGGAATTGATGCAGATTGAACTAAATGTTGGAAAAGTTAAGGAAAATCCTTCCGATTCTCACAGCTTTTGCACTCATGTCGTGTCCTTGCTTGGCCTGTTTTATCAGGAAGAGCCACAAAATCTCTAATGCTTTCCTCCTTGCAGCATCCCCCTCCCCTTCTGGTAAGCAAGGCAGTGAGGCATAGAGAAGCTACAGCCTGGGTGACTATTTTAGAACTTACCCTGTCAGGGTAGACACTCGTGCCTCCCCAACAGTCAGAAAAGCATTACGAGAGGTTGAGCCTAGTCATCTTGACCATGAATTGCTGTTTGGAGGTGTGGACATGGGAAAAGCCCTATAGGAAGAGTAAGTACCTAAATTAGAAGTCTGTTCTTTATCGATCTAGTCCTCTACAACTTCTGGAAGAGCAGGGCAATTTGAGCAAGGAGTGAAGAAGGCCTGGAATAATCCTCTAAGCATGCTCCGTGTCATAGCACTAGAGATTTATCTCTTGTTTAGATACTAGTGAGGAGATAAATTATGATTTTGGCAACCCGCTTTGTAAATCTTTGTCGTGAATGTTGGATCTTTTGTTTCAGTTTACATGTTCTAGAATTAGGCAGAAGGGCTCAGCTCACAAAATTGATTTGTAAAAAGAGTGATCCAGAGGGATGAAAGAAGTTAAGTGTTTATTTAGTTTGTTAGCTAAAGAAAGATTAGAAACTTGGGTTTTTTTAACTTGTTTCCTAGTAGACGTTGATGATGGAAAAACTCATTTTCATGCTTAAAAATAATCCTCCAGAAATAGTCTCTGGTGATTTCTTTCACGCTGTTTAGAATGACTCAGTCTGGGGGCTTAAGGTGAGGTTTCCTTTGTACATCTTTGAGTCAAATTTCTGCAAACATTTAGGAAGAAAGATATCTTTTAACATTTCCTGTTGAGGGCTTGGACAGCTGCTGCTGGAAGCCACTGCAGAAGCACAAACCAGTTTTTATAGCAAGTAACAGAGTTCTTGTGTTCTCCAGCATGTACCAAGAGTGGGAAAAATGAAATCAATAGCTCTGTTTTGTGACAGGTATTGAGGCAAAATCCAAGGTAAACTCTTTTCACTTACCCTTAATCTGGGGATCCTTTTTGCTTTCTGTGATTACTGGAGTCCATTTTCTGCTGAACTGGAACTGCAAATCCCTCACTAAGGGAAGAATAAAGGAGCATCAGTGCGCTACGAAGAGCACATCAGTGGTGGGAAGGAAATGCTACAGTGTCAGGGTTTTGCATGCCCTGGCAGGATTGTGGTTTTCCTTCAGTTAAGTGGTTTCTCTGACACATCCTGCTGACGGTGCTGGAGCGAGAGCAGGCAGCACGATAGGCAAAAAATATCCACATTAAATGCAAAGCCACGGAAAGTTGAAAGGGGAGCTCTGAGGGGATGGGTTTGCTTCAGAGCAGACTGTCAGCATTGATAAAAATAAAAAGGGGATGAGATGGAGCTGGGAGAGGAGAGGAGAGATGGCCACAGGTTGCTTGAGTGGGGCTGGGGGGAGGGAGGGCACAGCAGGGAATACAGAGGGAAAGGGTTGAATTTTACAGGGAAATGTGGGAAGATTCATTTAGTGAAACCTTGGAGCCAAACTAGCCCCAGTCAAACCTAATCTGTCACAGAAGAATAAATTAAAACCCTATTCTGCAAGTCCAGGGCAGGGCAGGACAGGGTAAAATTAAAAACATAAAAAGTACAAGAGAGAAATGATCAGGAACTGCTTCCTTGCAACCAACTAGGCTGGGACACTTCAGCTTGAAAAAGAAATGCCTGAGGAGGGATATGAAAGAGGACTTTTCTCCCCAGGGAAAGGGATATTGTGGTTAGGTTATGAATATTTCTGTCTTTTTAAAAGAACTAGGCAATTCCTTATGAAACCAGCTATGAGCAGGTTCAAAGTGAATTCAGAAGATGTATTTTGTTCTTTCAGTGGACACTTAAACTGTGCAACTCCTTGGCCCAGGATGTTGTGAATTTTAAAAATGTCCGTGTGGTCAGAAGCAAAATCAAATTGCATTTAATTTAAAAGATTTACGGAAGAAAAAGAATCTAAGCTATTTTTTAGTATTACATGCAGCTTTGAAGAGTTAAATAGAAGATTATCCCCTGCTCATTGGAGTCTGGGGAAGTAGTAAACCAATGTTCACAATGAGATTTCCTGGCCTTTACTGCAACTGAATTCAAGCTGCCTGTCTGGAAGCAAGTCAGTAGATCATTGCAGGGATTCTCTTTCAGGGTTTGTTTTCTTTAGGCAGGCAAAAGCTTAGTGCTTGATTGGGATAAGAAGGTTGATGCAGTGATAATTGATTGTAATGAGACCAAACTGGGCAAACCACAGGTGAGCACCCAGGCTGCACTTCTGCATGAGCTTCTAAGTGGGGGAATAAATAAACCCAATAGCTATTTACAGTCCTAACTCCAGAAAGGTTGGAAACCACCTGCTGATATCAAATTGGAGTGAAAATGAGTTTCCCTTACAAGCGCAGCAGTCTGTGGTGGTACCCAGTGGTACCTCAGCCTGGCTTGATCAAACTGTACCTTTGCCTTCCTGATTTCTACCTGTGGGTAGTGAGGGGCATGCAGAGATCCCGAGATATGCCAGGCATCGAATGGCCATATTTGCATCTGAAAATGGACTAAAAAAACCTCAAAAGTCTTGTATGCGAACATCCTTCAGCAGAGACCAGGAGTGCCCCCATTTATTAGGGAGAATTTGGCGCAAATGAGAGATGTGCTGAAAGAGCTTTTTTTCTGAATTGGGAATTCACCTGGGCTAAGGGAGTGCCTGACACCAGTCTACTGCCATTCATTTTTGTCCTCAGCCAAGCCTAGTTACATCTCAGAGCTGTGCCAGAGCTCTGGAAGTCATGTTTATTCATGAAGGAAAGTTATTCTCTGCTGCTTCCTAGATAAGCTTTGACCGTATATTTGCTGGAAGTGTAGATATGACTCACATAAATGGTTTTTGTGCTCTACTCTGCTGGTTCTGCAAACCACTCTATACCCGTGCCTTGTAATGATTGACCTGTTTTCTGTTTAGTAACCTTTTAAAGGGAGAGGATATGAGGGCTTGAGCTTTGATTCACATTTAGTGGAGACAGTGGAAAAGGTTATCACCTTCTGCAGCTGTGATGAGATTTCCGAACTCACTGCAGCCAAGACTGTGTCAGTGGTCTTCAGCCACTTCTGAGTCAGAGCCTCTTAGGGGAGAGCTCTGGAAAGCCCAGCTGAGGCTGGTGCTACCCTTGGCTTGCACTTGGGTCATTTGGCTTGCAAGAGGGAGGCTGAGCTCTTGGATGTAAAGATCTGAGCTCCAGCACATGGCCAAGAGTTTCCAACACGTTCATTGCATTGATGGTCTTCCTTGATAAGACTTCAGGAGGCTGCTTCATGAGGGAGAGGGGTGGCTGCTAGTAATTACACTAATTGTATGCCTTACAGTGCAGCGATGAGTGGTTTGATCTGCTTATCTGAAGCAAGGTTAAAAGGCAGCTTCATTAATGTTGTGCAGGATTTCTACCCGCAGTCCTCCAGAAGATGATGTTTGGCTCCAGAGAGCACTTCACGATCAACCAGGCAACAAAGCTGAGTGTCTGGAAGTCACGGTTAACATAATTTAAAAGGAAAAGGCTTTCTTTTATGTCTATGTCTACCTATTTATGATGACAAGGGTTTAAAGAGTACACCTGATTACCTAGGGGCGTGGTAAATGCTACTGTCTTGAAACAGTCACGCGCTTGTTTTAACGCTGCTTTTCCAGGATCACTCACTTTTGATCCTTTCTGAAGCAAAGCACAGCCCTTGGCAGAGTGTATCCCCTGGCTTTTGGTAACAGGAAAACGAGCAGAGGAGTTCTTTAGATTGAAATGGAGTTGAACAGTAGGTATATGCATGGCTCATTTCTACCTGCTGCCTTGGGTAGGGCTTAATAAATACCCTTGCATCCTCCCTGCAGATACTGACTGCAAGGGAGAAGACAACATTTATAATTAATTAATTGGAAAGTACTTAGAAATCACCAAACGTTATTTGATCAGGCAAAACAAGTTGTCATCTTTATTATATCCATGAAGGCCAAGTGATGCCATGGGGAAGACAGCGATTTCCCTTTTCCAAGGCACGTTTCTGCTGTTTCTCAGGTACTTGTCTGTCACAGTGACATGACACGAGGTCACACCTCAAGTACTGTGTCCAGTTTTGGGCTCCTCACTACAAAAAAGGTATTGAGGTGCTGGAGCGTGTCCAGAGAAGGGCAACAAAGCTGGTGAAGGGTCTAGACACAAATTTTGTGAGGAGCAGCTGAGGGAACTGGTGCTGTTCAGCCTGGAGAAAAGGAGGCAGAGGGGAGACCTTATCGCACACCACAACTACCTGAAAGGAGGTTGTAGAGAGGTGAGGATCTGTCTCTTTGCCCAAGTAACAAGTGATAGGACAAGAGGAAATGTCCTCAAGTTGTGCCAGAGGAGGTTTAAGATGGATATTAGGAAAAATTTCTTTACCTAATGGGTTGTCAAACATTGTGACACGCTTCCCAGAGGACTGGTGGAGTCGCCATCCTTCAAGGTATTTAAAAGACAGGTAGATGTACTGCTGAGGGACATGGCTTGGTGGTGGACTTGGCAGTGCTAGGTTAAAGGTCCCTTCCAACCAAAACGGTTCTATTATTCTGTGACTGAATATTTCCAGCCAACACCCTGATCTCAGAGGTTTGACAGAGTAAGGTCTATCAGTGTTGGAGAAAGTCTTCGAGAAAATAGTTTTCTATTTGATAAAGGTTGTCTGTGTCCTGGATTTGATGGACAGGCACAAACTTTTGCCTGATGGTGCAAGGGGCTGGTGACAGGGCAAGCTGCAAGCGTTGAACTACAAATGCAAACTAGGTGTCAATCTTTGTATTGTTCCAGTTCATTAAACTCAAGTTACTCATGCAGGCCCTCTTCTCATCAGTGGAGAGAACACCACCACCTCCAAAGAATGATTCTTTTGCTGAACTCTAGATAACCATCCTACGGTGACATGAAATGCCATCCAGGGCTCTGGTTTCCGTTGGCATCTTCAGGTTTACACATCTGACTTTTAGATGCATATATTTAGGGATATGAATCACACCTTTAAAACATGGACCCTTCCAGGCAGCTGCATGGGTATTGTCAGCACATACAGGGAGATCAGTGAGGAAGGACAATGTTGGAAGAGCTCATAGGCCACGTATGAGAGGTCTTCATAGAGGCAATAATTTTTAAAGATCCAAGATGTGTTTTGCAAGGGCAGTCTTGTGTGTCTTCACATTTTTTTTTTTTTTTTTTAAATCAGAAAGAGCTTTTTTACAAAAGTGAACCCTTAATAGCTTTTTTCATGCATCACAGGTTGTGGTGAAAAATTCTAATGGAGGAAAAGATACAGATCACAAAAATTCTCAAAGTGCTTCATTCAGGATGTTTAAAAAACCGTCTGATACTGTCACCTGGTATTTTATTTTGCATTATAACCTGTCCTGAGGTAATGGGTGCACTATAATTCATTGAGGTTGATGGAAGTAAAGATTGTAAAACATGAAAGATCCTGTCATGAAATCATTAATTTTCCATGGGCAGAATATCTAATATCTTAATACTTTTGGAGCTGCTGGCTGTTTGGCAGGAGATAAGTATGATACTGTGGAAACTGAGCTTTGCACCTGATATTAGAAACTTGAAAACTGAATTTTAATGAATGCTACAGAAGAGCGTGCACGAAGAAGATGCTGTCAGTTATTCATTTTTTTAAGCTCCGATAAACTCACCTCAGGACTTCATTTAAGAAGTTCTGTTTCCTCATAAAAGAAGGAAGGAAGGAAAAACCTGTAAAATAACTTTGAAAGTAAGCTGAGGGTTTTTTTTTTCAGCTTCAAAGCGTTTTTTTATGCTCTCTTTATTGATCTAAGACAGCATACTGCCTCAGTCTGAACGGAGTGATGATGACACCAGCCTTTTTCTTAGCTCAAGTAGTAAAAGGTGATTTAAAGGAGGAATTTCAGATTGGGATATAATTACTGAGAAATGCAGCTTGGCAGTGGTTTTCATAGTTCCCTCTGCTTGCATGCAAAGAGTATTTTCTCCAAGCTTTCTTCTTCATATTCTAGTTTCTCGTGTTAGGCTGTTGACCTTAACAGCAACACGTTAGTCACACTTGGGGAAGTGTTGCAATCTAATGGGGCATGACAAATAACCGAGAGCAGAGGTGCTATAAAAAAGTGAGGTCTGTTGACAACCCATCTATCTAATCCAGGCAGCAATTGAAGTGCCTGCCTGTTGGAAATTTAAAGGGGAAAAAAAAATGTTTTCAAAATTCTAGTATGAACTGTAATACATATTAACGTGTCAAGGCAAAACCATATCTGAATTTTTTTAATTCAAGTCTGCCAGCTCCTTTTGGCGTCAGTGCTAATGTCAGGTTATTCAGCAGTGCAGCATGTATGCGATATCTTTTGAGAAAGCAGAAATAAAAGGACAAAGTCATATTATAACTCCATAGGAAGGGCACACCTGATTTTTTTTTTTCTCTCAGGAAGTTTTTATTCTATTCAAAACATCTTCAGAAGTGCTTAATTTTAACAAAATCCTAAGTTTTCTCCCTGAAGTTAGCTCCACTGGTTATACCTTCATTCCTAGCTTGGATATGTAGGAGTGTACCACCTTGCACCACCCTTCCACACAGATAATCTCCTGGAGAGGTTTCTGCCTTCTCCCTTTTTAAGGAGAAAAACTGTTTCTTGAGAAGGGGTTTGGCTTCTGATCTCTCGATTGTCATCAGTATCCTCTTCCTGCTGAGCACATCCCCTGCACAGTGATAGCATTTCAAGGAGAAGAAAAAGCTGGTGACAGAAGTTTGGGGGAAGCAGAGAAAGGAGGGAACATTTCACAAGCTCAGATCAGGTGTTTTAATGCAAGAGGGGGAGATAAGGGCAAGGAAGAGAGATATTTAATTAGGCATTTCTGACCCTTTCATCTCAAAAAGGGCACTGTTGTCTGTTAACTCTGATTTCCCTGGTTCTTGCACAGATCTGCTGTTCTTTCTGTGCTGACTTCTGGGAAATTAAAGACACAACCAGTGCTGAATTTCAGGGTCTGGGGAAGCTGAAAGCTAAAAGTTTAAAGAAAATATTTCCATGCCTTTCCTTCCAAAAGGTGCCTCCACCACGGTGGTAGGCTCCACATGTTTTTACACAGCTGCTCTGCTCTACCCTCTTTCCTCTCCTCTCTCCAGCAGATACCACTCGTGCTTGTTCTACCATCTGTTTTTCTCTTCTCCCCAGGCTGCAGTAGGCAATGGGACAACATCACGTGCTGGCCTGAAGCAGAGGTTGGAGAAGTTGTGGTACGGCCATGCCCAAAGTACTTCAGATTCCTCACCACTTTTGTGGGTAAGCCAAACCTGACACCTCATCTCAGGGAAATGGTTTTGTGGCTTCGCTGCCTGTGGGGTTCCACATCACTTCACAGGGGAAGTTTCTTGGTATAATCAGAGGGAGATACAAGCCCTTTGCCACAAGGTAAGGAGGTTTCCAAGCCATATTTGAACGTCAAAACCATTAGAGGACCCTTCTTGCAGCACCATGTGCTATGTTGGATCACAGGGAAGCAAAAGTGTCTCCTGGTGCAATCTAATAATATAGATTTTGAACAGTGAAAATTTAATCCACCTGTGTAATAGTATGTTTGTTGTACAAAATGAAGAGGTTAGCACTGTAATTAATTAAGTCTCTGACATAAAATAAACAAGCTGAAACTGTATGCAATAAAGTAATTTTTTTCTGCTGAAATGATGAATTTGGCCACAGGGCAGGAAATTAACCTGACAAATAATGGGCAGGATAGGTTAATGGAGAAAGTAGCTTAACTCACTGTTCGGCGTGTTCTGGGAAGCTTTAATTTAAAACTCAGGTCTCAAGAGCCATGCAGCAACAGGACTCTCTGTCTTCTGGTAGTTCATAGTCATTGTTTACTGTTTTTATTATAGTAGCCCTCCAGACTTCCACAGAGAATTAAGCTCTTTTGCACTGCAGACTATGCACCAAGCTGATAAGTCTTCACTTTTGCAGCCTTACAGTCCAAACACATATGGTAGATTATGAATGGAAGGTAGGATACAATATCATCCCTGTTTAACGGACCGGGACACTGCACTGATTAACCAGCACGTGCTGATTAAATGACTTGCCCAAGGCCCCACCAAAAGTCTTTCCAGACCCAAAAGGGAAATTCAAAATTCCCTGTTTCCAAAGCTTCACAGTAGTTCATCGCAGCTGCATCAACACCCAGGGAAAGCAGGCAGAAGCTGCAGTAATATCACAGCTTGCAGGATGGGACCCCTGTGCGTTGGTCTAGCCATGTGGAATAATTGCCTGCTGTTGTTGCTTTGTGCCCTCTCCTCTCCTGAGTACAGCATTCTAACACTAGGTTTTAGAGACCCAGAAGAGTTAGTTAAACAGGAAGAAAAAAAACGAACAACTCCTGAAGAAGATTTTCTAATACTTTATCCCATCAGAGCGGAGCAATGACAAAATTATAATATATATTATAGTATACATATATATCTACGATCATATATTTATCTCTCTTGTTGTGGCTGTGTTGAACTTAAGCTAGTGAAAATGGGATGCCTTTAATTTGGCTCTAGGATAGACTTATGAGACTCAATGAAGTAGCCCACTCAGAAACATCTAATGCTCTCTTAGATGTCCTAGACATCTCAGGTAGTCCCCAGGTTCCTCTACAGAAAGATGAAGTTCTCTCATAGTTCACGTCATGGAATGTCTCAGGTACTTAAGGGTATCTCAGAAAACGTATGCTTAAGCTAATGAATGGTTCCTATTCTGGAAGAAGTCCAGACTCCACCAAGAACAATCAGGGCATCACTTGGGGCTCTCTGTGCACTTGTCTCAATGTGCTATGCCAAGAAAGAGCCTCAAACACAAGCCAACCCATGACCCTTCCCCGCATACCCATGTTGTAATGTGGCTGCTGGTGTTCTGTGTTCTGTGAGCAGTGACCCAGCAAATGTCATCTAGCCTTGCAGCTGGCAATGTCAGCAGCCTTCCAGGGGGATTTCACATTGTTTTGGATGAGTTTCCTCTGGTTAAATCTAGTTTTCTGCATCTGACTGTCATCCAGGGGTTCCAGTCGCTGGAGAGCTGGCTGGTTTGGTCAGTGGTGGCTCATCATAGATTAGTCAATTAAGGAGATCAGATGAGCAGCACCGTGAAAATATCTATTTTTCCTCATTTAATATGATAACGCACAGAGGGACTTTGTTGGAGAAAGCGCTCTTAATTTCTGCCTTCTATAATGCAGCTGTTTCTGTAGGAGATAGGTTTCTGGGGTTCCACTAGCATTAACACTAATCTAGACAGTGCAGTCAACAGAGCTGTATGTAGGAACCTGAGCAGCTTTTTAGATATCATTTGTTGTATTGATAAATTTTCTGTTGAGTGTAGCAGAAGTGCAGACACTAAGCTTGAAGGTAGACATCTGCACTGTAGACACTGAGGGCTCCATTCAGCTTCTTAAACAAATATCTGGTGCCATTTGGGACACCCTGGAGGTTCTAAGAAATCTCTGAGGATGCCTCAACTGGTGCTAAGATACTTGTATTTATGAAACTGATTTCTAACCTGGAATGACATCCGTGTCAACTGATGTCAGAGTTTTCTGTATGTAAACTTATCTCTGAGCTTGTTTTACAGTCAGTGGTGAGAAACAGACTCTTCAGAGGTGCAGTTCAGCTAACTTCCAGACTTCCATTTCAAGATGAGTTAAACAAAATTGATAAACCACATATTTCTCCCCATTTACAATCAAATGGTCATAGGGTGGCTCTGGCAGATGTGACTGGCTTAAAATACAGGTGGATCCCACCTTTGCAGAGCATACATGCTAGCATCTATCTCCTTCTATGTAGAAAGAACACTGATGCCATTTCCAAAGCAGAAACAACAGCTTTGACTTTCTTTAAGCTTAAAGAAAGTTTCTTAAGCACTTTGTAGAATCATATACAAATTTGGAAAGTAGATACAGTCTTAAATAAAGGGAGGGTAAGATTGCCTCTAGTTTCATAGGATATGTTGCAAAATTAATGCCATTAAAGTTTGTGAAGCAGTTCTTCCTTTGTAGTAGTGAGTGTCATTGAATAGCTTTCAAGGAAATCAATCATCTGGTTAATGTTTATGCCTTATTCTTTGATCCCTGTGCAGGAACATGAAAGCTTATACCAAAGTTGTGAGCAAGAGAAAATCTTCTTTATACTTTTAGCAGGAAAAGGATGAAATACTGGGAAACAAAGAGTCAATGTGATTTTCCTACCTAATGGAGAATATGCTCTTCAAATGATTAATATCCTATCTCATAGTAAATAAACGATAAAATATCTCATGGCATTTAGAAACCTTAAAATGCCTAGTATAGTCCTGATGTCATTTGACATTAAATTTTTATGCCATTCACAAATTCAGAAGATTTTCATTATTTCATGACATTCGTCAGTACCATATGAGGGAGATGAATGAAATTATTTTTGGCACCTTTTGTGCATTGCTTGCTATGCTTTGACCAGAGCATTCCAGAAGATGACATTTATAATAGGGATTTGTTCCTCACGGTTTCGCCAAGCAAATTGTCCATCATGCACAAGTCAAACAGTAAAAATTAACACTGACAGTTTTTAAACCTCAACTATGAGATTAATTGACTTAAGGGGGTGGGGATGGAGAAAGCCAAGTTCTTGAATCCCACTCAGTAAGAGTGAGACCCTTCTGGGTTTCAGGATTGCCAAACTCATTTTTTCCTCTGATGCTCTAAATTTACTTCTGCAATTCTTTCCCTGTCCTCATTAATATGTTTTACTTCTCTTTCCTGTTCCACTTTCTTTCCTTGTCCTTAATGGGCCTACTGCCTGCATGGACTGCAATTCATCATTAATTCTGGTATATTCCTATTTTCAAGCCATCTAGAACAGAGCTTTCCAGATTCTACAGGAAGGTAGTGCTACTTCCAGGGACACCCAGGCATGATGTCCTCCCTGTGTGGAGCTGAGCAACCCAACATACACGTGTTTGCACATGTGTGCAAACACATACACGTGTGAAGGGAAGACCTCCCGGTGAAATAACATAAGAACAAGCCCCTCTTTGAAGCAACTGGTTAAGTAGGCTGCTACAGGTAGCTCCAGTGATGCCACCTGCAAGCTTTCAGGGTCCTTGCGTGCTCTGTATGGAGCCCTCCAAACACACTTGAGTCCGTGTTGGCTCAGAGTGAGTCTTGGGGCAGAGTGTAGCCTTGTCCTGGGGTAGTTGAATGAAATTTGTAAGTAGGACATGGATAAGGGACTTCAGGGAGCTGGTTTTCTTCAGCCTATCTTTCTGATTAATTAAACATACAGATGACACTCCTTCCACTGAACTGCGTGCACCTAATATTAAGCATCTAATCTAAAATCCTCATCTAATTTTTCCTTCCAGCACTTTCAGGACATGGGTTATCCCATGACATTTCTTAGGAATGGATAAGATGACCTCTAGATGTCTGTTATGGCCTCCACAGGGAACCTGATAGTCTACTTTAGATTAGGCTCCCTACATTTCCACAGCAAAAGTTAGGTGAGACAAATGCCAACCTTTTGCTTATGCAAAGGAAAGCTATCATGAGTAGACAAAAGCAACCAAAAATGCAGAATCCCATTCATTCTCCACCTTCCAAAAATTATTGTAATTTATTTGAAAAACATCTTAATCTTTCTTCTTTCTTTCAATTTCTTTTCTCCTTTTTTCTATGTTGACTTTGAAACTGGAACAAAAAGGGAATAAAATTAGGAAAGGAATGAGCAGGTGGCAGAAGGTAAGCAGAAGACCCCCAAAATGAACCAGACCTGCTATTTATTGACTACAATGTTGAATTAAAAGGAAAAAAGCAGTTCAGTGTATCTGCTTTCGAGGTTTGTTCACTGAGGTCCCTTGACCCGCTCTCATGCTCAGGGCAAATGTGCCTTTTTATCACAAAGGCAGAATTTCATTTACGTGGAATTGTGGCAATTATTTGTCCAGCCCACCCTGAAGCCAGAGAAAAGGGGAGAGGTCAGCCAGCGATCCTGCTCCCTGTGCCTATCAAGGCAGCCTCCATCGCTGTTTGATGTTCATTTTTCTCATTTGTCTTGGACAACACAAGGTCCAAGGCAGAAACCATCACTAGTTTATCCCATTTCCACTGATCAGTGTTGATTTTATATTCTCATTTAAGAGTGAACCCTTCCTCTTAGCAGGCTTCGACAATGTGCAGGGGCATAATTGACTGAAGAAACAGGTGGCTTTCTGGATATGTGGCTTGTTTACAGCTTGGTTTTGCTTTAGACCTTTGAGATTTGATTGTGGCTGAGCTGTCACGATATGTTTGCCCTGTTGTTCTGAAGGATTGGTGCTGAGAGGTTTTGTAAGCAGTATCTGAACCTCCCCACCCCACTGTGGGACAACCCAAGTCATGTAAGTCTAGTGATAGCGGTGCACACTCTTGTTGAGGTCCTTATGTTGAAAGTCCACTGCCAGCCCATGGTTTATGGAGTTGCTCTATTCTCACCTACCCAGAAATGTGCATCTTTTTCTTGTAAATATTTCCTAGTATACTGTGATTGCAAGATCAAAAACTCTTGAGAATATTGTCCTGGAGTTTGATAGCTTTGCTTCCAGTGTGAGAAAACAAAGTTTACAAAAGATGCCTAATTAAGGGGAGCATGTGATGTTACCAAGGGAGGAATCATCTGTATTTATTAAGGATCGGGATCTTCACACTTAGAAACATGATGTGCAGGAAAGGGAAAGGAAAAGAAGGGAAAATGGAGGACTTCCCAAAATCCAGGGTGCGGTAAATTTCAGGGGATGAGAGATGTGGCAGAAATAACTACAGGCCAAGTGATATGAAAAAGAACAAATGAAGAAACTGAAGGCTCTGTCTGTCGTGTGACATGCTGGCACCATGCCACAGGTTGTACTGTAGCATGAAATTATGACATACTGAAAATATGAAATAGCATGAAACACAAGGCAGAAATTGTACTGAATGAATGATCTTGTGAGGTCATGACTGAAGCAGATCAAGCAAGTTTGGAAACTATCTTGTCATGACTTACCCCACAAGTTTCTCCCAGATCTAACCACTTCAGCATCCAGTTTAGTGCAAACAATAGGTGTCTGAAAGTCTCAGGTGTTTCCACGTAACAGTAGGACGGATCAATAATAAAAATGGAACTCCTGTGGGCTCAGCAGCATCTCAAGGAGAGTAAATGAAAAGAACTGCTATTGCTTTAATAGCTTCTGCTTGAAAAAATCGATTTCTGACCATGGAATATGATGACGGAGAAGCAGGACAGATTGCTACTCATAGAAGACCTTCCCCTCTCCTTTAGAAGCTATTAGAGGGAAGGGCTAGAAAAGCAAGAGGGAGACAATAGCGAACACCCCTTAGAAATTACTGACCTTATATTTCTTTGTATGAATTCAGGCTCCCGTAAAAAGCCAATAAGAGGTTTTCTTCCACTAAGATCAAAGAGCTAAAACCTCACCTATGGCACAAACTTTCAAACATATTTCTGGGTCTGAAGTGTGCATTTGAAACAGATGAGAGGCAAAAAGAAATTAAGAAAAAGAAAACCCTCATGAGAGCTAGATATAGGCAACAAATTACTTGGAATACAGTTATCTCTCTGCATTTATTCAGTTCACCTGTTTAGTGTTTAAATCCTACCCAGATCAAACACCCTTTATAAAGAAAATGTTGTTTTTATCTTGGTTCCACTAACGCCTCGCTTCTCTTCCTCTATGCCATGAATAATTCATGTCATTCCTCAACCAGATCCTTGACTGGTTGGTATAAAGCAATCTGCAAATTTGTTTTGATTCACAGTCTCTTCCATATCATTCCCAAATATTTTTATAAATCAGGAAATTGAATTAGAGGTTTTGCATGTTCCAGAAGTTTTATTCCTGTTCCAGAAGTTCTATACCAATTAATAAATTGTGTGTGCAGTGTTCTGCCATAGAAGAATGTCTGGCCATTTTTCCCAAAGACCTGCAATGAACATAAATATTCACTGCAGAGCAGAGTTAGACCTTTTGTACAGGCCTGTGAGGATCCTGGAGGCAGAGGAAGAAGACTTGAAGTGATCCCTCTGAGATGTTTGTGTGGGCACTAGAGGGAACAAGCCAGAAGATCTTATGGGAGGTGGAGCTGATGGTAGTGGGAGATTCATGTCCAAAGGAGAATAGGCCACCTATGGGAACATGGAACAATGTATGAATAAAGGTATTGGCAGACGCTGGTCAAGCAGAGTAGCTAGATTAATGCTCTTCTGCCTGGAAAAATGTGGATTGAAAGGGTATAAGTAAGAGGTAAATGAAAAAAGAGGTAATCAAGAGGCAAAAAAAAAAAAAAGAGGTAATCATGAATGTTGTGGGGAAAGTAGGTGGGGATGATTGTTCCATTGTGTATGAAAAAAGGGGTTCTTAATGAAATTGTCTATCAGCAGGTCTAAAATAAAGATATGGGGGTATGTTTTCACACAACATATAGAGAAATGGTGGGGGTGATAGACCTGGAAGATACAAGCAAAAGCCAAAAGTCGGAAGAGCTACCAGAATTATTAGAAAGAGGTAAGAAAAATACAGGATATAGGAATAAGATAAATTCAGTGGTTAAATATGTGCAACGCTGGCTCATGTGCACCCTCAATTTGAGGGAGATGAGAAAATATTTCCACCATCACCGGGATATGCAAGATGCAATGCCATAAAGTCGTTCTGCTGCTTAACCTGTTCTGCTTCCTAGGAAGCTACAACAGCTCTTCAACCTTCATCTAATTGGTGGGAAGGGACACAGGGATTAAAGATAGAAAAGTCCTCTTAGTCTCCTGAGCAGTATCAGTATTGTCAATTTATTGTTATTTGTCAAATCAACTAAAAAAGATAAGAGCGGTGTGGGAGAAGAAAAGAGGAGAATGCTTCTTTCATATGAAGTTGAATTGAAGAAATTGGAAAATTCTGAATATCCAAAAACTGCATTCAAAAATGAATACTCAGACATTTCCATCATGAGTTTATAGGTTTTGGTTTGTTTGTGGGTTTTGTGTTGTGAGTTTTTTTATTATATTTACTTTAATTTTTAATGGTAAAAAGAAATGGGGGGTGTGTGTGTCTTAACCAAAAATTATCTTAGAATTTAGCCGTTCCTACTTGGTTTTGTTGAGAGGGATTTCCTTCCCTCTGTCTTTGCTATCCAGAGCAGAGAGTTTCTGAATCACCCTGCAAGCAAGAAAAAGACGCTTGGGATAGTTGTAAGCCATGTACCAGATTTTGTAGAACTACTCGAGCTAATCAGAAAGAAAGATGGGAGCATTCAGCTAATTGCTTACAACTATCAATTCTGTTTTCATAATAGGCATGCCATCAAACCATGCAGATTAGAAAATTAGAGAGGGCTTTGTGAACTCTAAAGAAGCATTTACTTAAACCAGGAGCAGCTGCTGGGACAGATGGTGAAGTCCTGTTCTACAGCAGACATGATACCAGAAAGATGCAAAAGCATGCAGAGGAAATGCAGTCTTTCTTCCTGCTTTGTGTAGATGATCATTAATTGCCATGGACACTGCAAGCAGATTTTCAAGGAATACAGGCAGAGGTAGTGCATGAGGAAAAGCCATGCTTTATTATACATACATATATTGGCCTCTTCTCCCAAGTAACAAGCAATAGCACAAGAGGGAATGGCCTCAAGTTGTGCCAGGAGAGGTTTCAGATGGATATTATGGACCATTTCCTCACCAAAAGGGCTGTCAAGCATTGGAACAGGCTTCCCAGGGAAGTGGTGGAGTCACCATCCCTGGGGATATTTAAAAGAGAGGTAGACATGGTGCTTAGGGATGTAGTTAGTGGTGGTTTTGGCAGTGGTAGGTTAATGGTTGGACTTGATGATCTTAAAGGTCCCTTCCAACCTAGATGGTTCTTTGATTTGATGATTCCATATATTATATATACAGCAGTTTGCATTTTCGTGGACAGCTCATCCTGTCTAGTTAACTTTGCAGTTGGGGAGCGTTTAGCTTGCTGCAGACCAGCTGGCGTTGAGCTTGGGAGAGCCCCTGCTGGTCTCTCTGGAGCTTGATCTGAAGCCACTAACACATTTCTCCTTTGTCCTGACATCTGCAAGGAGAGAAGACAGCAGTGAAAGATCTCTGAGGTGCTGAGATCCTTCTCAACTGTCTCCCTCTGCTGCTTTGCTCAGGACTCAGAAACACAATCGAGTTACTGCATCTTAGCAATTATTGTGTGTCTGTCGAGCCAGGATAGCTCCCGACATGCCGGATTTACACCTTTGCCAGCCATAGAGAGAGTTGCGCTTAATTTACACTACAGTGAAAACAGTTTAGCCTGGTTGTCTTGCCCTCCTCTTTGACGCAGGCAGAGTCGCTGTGGATGAGCTGGAGAGCAGTATATTGCTGCAGCATCACTGGCAGCATCTCATAAACAATATCCCACCCTCCTTGTACTTTTTGCACCCCCCAGGCATCTAGTAAAGAACATGAGCATTATTAGAAAGGTTTGCTCGCCGTGTGTGTGAAATTGTGCGTCACAAAGTGACATGAGCAGCGTGTAGTGGGAGAAAAACTTCTCTGGGAAGTGAGTTTCCCTAAAATCTGGGATTTTTTTAATTTTTTTTTTTTTTTAAATCTCAGTGATGCTGCATCATTGTGTTTCCCTCTACCTGAGTTGGTAAAGTGTTCGCACTACTAGAAAGGTATTCTTCAGAGCAGGAAGGAGAGGAATTACCAAAAAAAATGTAATCAAACAATAGTGGGGAAGTGCACTTAAAAAGAAGAAATAGGAGAAATATGAGGAAACTAAGCTAAAACAGGCAGCCCTTAGTTCGCTGAGTAAGAAGCAAAGAATCAAAACCACTGCAAAAGCTAAAGGCATCCCCAAACAGAGGGGAGGAGTCTCGAGCAGGAAAGAGGAAGCAGAAAAGTGCAGATAATGGGATCCATTGTAATGAAGAAGAAATAACAGAAATTACATAACACCTCAAAAAAAAATTACAGACCTGTCATGTCCTTGATTTGTTTGCATAAGAACTCTTATGATCCCAATATGAACCCTGGTAAAGAGAAATGCAAACAAAAAAAAAAAAAAAAAAAAAGCCTGGGGAACAGGAACCCCCCAACCTGTGCTAAAGTGAATTACTTTTGGAGCAGCTGTTAAAATGAAGAAAATCTCCAGAAGTTTTTGATCTGTTGTAAAGACATCTGATGGGCAAGTCTTGGTGTCAAAAACTACCTGACACAGGAATTCAGGAGGTGAATTAATCCAGAGGACAGGCTGCTGATGATTTCAGAACAAGACATATCTATGGTTAGAAAGACGTTTGGATGACTCAATTGTCAGACAATCCTGGAGGTGATGCGTGAATATTTTCATGTCTCGTAGCTGCATAATTGTTTTGCTCCTGTTTGCAGAAGTTTTATTGATCCCATGGGCAAAGATGCCCATTGTTGGAAATGTTTACAAAGCTCTTGAGTTTCACTGATGTGATTCTTAGTTTTGACTACTGGTTGTTCATTCTGGTCTGTTGTACCAGTTTTCCAGTAGCAGATGGCAGGTGGTTTTGTGTGATAAATGACACCAAAGGAATGCCACAGGGATGTGATTTGCATGAGATGGCCAGGGTAGGATGGTGCGGGGTCGGAGCGGGTGCTGCGGCAATTTGCAACGTGCTGTTCCTTTATTATTTCTGTCTGAAAAACGTCTAGCTTGGCCTTATAGACTACAAACTGTTTAGGGTAAGGCCTGTCTTCGTCAGATTGTTGGTCTCTTCTTTTGCTTGATTAATGCCTGTACAGCCCCCAACCAATGTGTGGGTTTGGGGTCCAGGAAGCAGAGATGTCTCAGAAAGTGAGAAATGCTTTGCATTGACAACCCCTTACAATCCCAGATGGGTCAGGAATTGCAGAATACCAGAGAGGGATGCGAACTTCATAGCTTTGTCAGTTTTGGCTGACAGAGAGAGACATCCTTAATTAATTAAGGCCCTTAGCTGGTTGGAGGCCCTAGGTATTCAACTTGCTTAAGAGTCCAGGAGATTTTCCTGCCTTTGAGAATACATGTTAAAACAGGCAATGCAAGTTTGTCAGTATCTGTTTTTTCTCCCCTCCCTCTCCCTTCCCTCTCCCCAAAATTAGCCAAATTTTGAAGTGCTTGGTTCTTAAGCAAGAGTGCAGTTGGTTTACCAGGAATCACATTTGATCGGGGCTCATCTTGCAGTCAAGGTCTGGGTTTTGAGGGCTGCATTCAGTTCCCAGCCCTCTGACCTTAGCTGCATAATGTAAAATGAGCACTTTATCTACATCTGTCTTGGCTTCTTGTGAGTGAAGTGAAAGATGTAAAAACTTCACCGCTCTGTTTAGGTGAAAAATTTTCCAGGAACAAAGGCAATACGACAATAATGGTCTCAAACAACATTGGTGTGGTGCCAGCAACCAAAGGTCTGGGTAAAATTGGCATTACAGTACCATCAGAAGAGATGTTTTGTGGGCACCTGAGTATTAAAATGTGCTTGTTTTTGCATTCTGAACTTTACAACCCAGTGGGTCCCTGCCATTTATGTGTTTTGTGTAATATCAATTCTTGGTAACAGAGAAGTATGAGAATTTTACTCTAATTGTTACAAGAAATGTGCTCCACCATTTGAATCAAAAAAGGCAGACACCTGTTTAACAGCAAGCTGGACGTTTCTTTTTAAATTATCTTTTTCTCTTTTCTTCTAGGGAATGTGAGCAGGAATTGTACGAGTCAGGGCTGGACAGATGTGTACCCTGCGCCATATACCGTAGCTTGTGGATATGATTCCAACAGCACTCCAGGGGAAGAGGTTTGTACACCTGGATGGGTAGATATCAAGATTTATCAGGGATTGATATCAGAATCACATGATCTTCCCATGCCCATTTTTTTTCCATTCCTACTCCGATTCCTCAAGAAGGAAGGCCCCTCCTGAAGATCCCTTGAAGCAGAGATCAAATGTGTCATCAAAGAGACAATCTTCCCTTTAATTTCCAGGGGAGTGGCAGGAAATCAGCACCTGAGAAGATCAGACCAGTGCCTCTGTGATGCCCACACATAACTTCAGGTGCTTGATTTTCCATGTTAACTTCGAAACAAGCCCTCCACGTTTATATTTATCCTTAAGTATATATGCTGATTCCAGTATTTATAGTCCAACAGAAGCATCAAACAATCAAATCCTTGAATAAAAGGATATAACTCACTTGCATCAGTGCTGCTCTGATCTCATCCAGCTAAAGATCTAGAAAACTGTAGGGAACACACAAATTTTCATGCAGTGTTACTGAATTCTGTAAGGAAATCTGCAAGCCCTCTCTGATACTGCCTATATGTAAATTAGTAATCACTGACCTAGGTATAATTAGCTATACAGAGTATTGTCATTACACAGGAAGGAGTTGGTTATTGCTTTCCTACATGCTGAGTCATGAAGGGTAAAGTTTGAAGAGGATAACAAATGTTTTTAGAAGCATGATTCACCTCAGCTAACTAAAAGTGCAACATCTAGTCTAAACTAGACCCCTATAGCTGCCCTGTAGTTAACGAGAAAAAGCTTATGAATCACAGAATCATAGAATTTTCATGGTTGGAAGGGACCTCTGAGATCACCAAATCCAACCATACACACACAAAAACCCGCTACAATCTCAGCCACTAGAGTGTTCCCTGAAGTGCACATCTACACGTTTCTTAAATACCTCCAGGGATGGTGACCCAACCACTTCCCTGGGCAGGCTCTCTTATGCTAGAAATATTTCACTGCAACTGTGTGTTTATATTAAACCTATGCCCATGCTTTTTGCCCTGTTGTATGATATACATCAGTGTTTGTGAATGTTGGACATAGGAATCTCAATAATGAATGTATATTTATGGTGAGAGGTCTTTGAGTGTGGTCACACATCACCAAGGCACTCACAGAGTTAATGGAGAATCTGAGCAGAACTGAGCCAGCTTTGATAGTGGAAGAAACCAGAAAATAGCAAAAGGAAAGTTGCACAAAGAACGTCAGGGCTCTACTGAAGAGACCCTTAGTTTGCCTTCAGGTCAGCCACCACTTCACAAGCTCAAGTGTCCCGTTTCTCAGATCGATGGGAATGCTCTGGGAAGGTTCTTCATCCAGAGCTCTGGTTCATGTTCCAGCTGCCAAGAGGATTTGGGAATTCCTGGGACATGCTTTGGCGACCCAATGGATTGCAGCGTTGCCAGAGTGCTGCGTTACCAAGAGAACACGTATTGTGTTCTTTTAATTCTTTCTTAATTATTTTCTCTCTATTTCCGCAGTTTTGTCCTGCTGTTTAAGTCTAATTTGTGTGAAAGGTGGCTGAGGGGGGTGAACATGCAGTACTAACCTGTGAAGAAGAATAGATTTTTGTTGTTGTTGAGCTGGCTGTCAATTTGGGGAGGAAGAAGTAAAGGGAATAGAAGAAAAAAGGAGAACAGCAGGCTGTATGGGACATGAGGTCCAGAACAGACTGATAACCTTGCAGGCTTAAAACACTTCAGGCACTTTTAACACCTACTGGTCTCAAGTCAGAAACAAGAAAAAAAAAAGAAAAATAACTAAGGGCTGTGTGTAAGATTTTAGTTGTGAATTCTGACAGTCCCTAAGAAGTGGATCATGTGCAAAATAATGCACTTATGCTCTTTGCAGTGATGATTC
The DNA here is from genome assembly GCA_026546715.1 of Gallinago undulata. NCBI lineage: Eukaryota > Metazoa > Chordata > Aves > Charadriiformes > Scolopacidae > Gallinago > Gallinago undulata. The sequence goes on along the minus strand of JAOTQQ010000012.1, from coordinate 3,075,625 downwards.
CTTCTCTAACCTGACCATTAAAAACCATGTATTAGCAAATGGGGAGAAGAGGGGGTTGTTTTGTTGTCCCATTTTCAGGCATGTTGCACAGCTTCTCCCTTGAGTGCCTTCATCAGAGGCCTTATGTGTCTCCATCAGATGGCCACCCTAGGTATCCCCACAGGTTCTATCTGAACATGGTGAAGAAAATAGACACCTCCAGAGGTGGTGTCCACATTTCTCTCCAAAGAGACTTCTGTTCATTTATTCTAGAGGCAGCCCAGAGGACTTTAGGCTAGGTGACATGAACCCAAAACATGAAAGACTTGATGGTACTATTTCAGTCCTTTTTCTCTTACAAGCATAAATGTTTTACATTCTAATCTCAGTTACCAAGGGGCAAATGTAGAAGTTACTGAATAGAAAGCAAGGAAGCTAATTCTCGGTTAATCTCAGGTTAGCACCTACCTTAATTGTTTTTATCATGCTCCTGTGAAATTAAGCAGAAGCTTTTAGAAATCAGAGAGAAAATGATGAAATTTAGTATGCATTCTGTAAATCAGTCTAGGTCTACAACTAGAACCCAAGCATCCTGGCAAACATCTTCTTCACTTCTTTAAATCCCTTTAAATCCCTCTGTTTTATCTAATAAGAAAATTTTAGTAAAGCAAGGACTGAGTGAATTCCAATTTAATTGATGATCTTGGGTCAAATTCTCTGCTTTGATATCTGTAAAATAGGAAGTTATTGTCATTAGCAAGTGCAAATGAAGAGTGGGATGTCATTATGTGCTGTTCCCAGAACAGAGATGACCCCATATGCTACATTAAGACGAATGCAGAGCCATCTCTCTGTACATAAGAAGGACTGGTCATCGTAAAATATAAGGGCAGGGAATTGCTTGTTGAATAACACCAAGATCTTTCTGTGAATAACTTGCTCCTGTGAAACACTCTAAGAAGCAAAAGGTTTGTACCTGTATTCACACTGGAGAGTTTTCCATTCACCACCCCACTACTGACATCTCCTATGATATCTCTTAATTTCCTTTTGCCCATTTCTCTGGTCTCCTAAATAGAGTGTGGAACATCCTCTTGCTCAACCTCAGTCTCCTACCACAACCTTCTTCCTTCTGCTGGCCAGGTCTTTCTTGGAACACTTCTGCTCTGGTGCCTTCAAGAAGGAAACTAGATAATAAGAGAAAGACAAAATCAACATGAGGGAACTTTTCCAAACTGCTTTTGTTGAAAAAGTCTCAGCTGCCTTTGGGAGACTGAATTCAAACAAGACTGGAAATAAGACTATATTTAGTTAGCTTTGGGTGGAATCTGCAAGACAGTTGGGTAAATAGATGGCACAACCACTGCAATAAAAGTCACTCCATGCAGTGAAGAAGAGCAAGGCTTAGGTATGACCATACCATACTGGGTGACTTCATCATCGTAAGCAGCCTCCTGGCATCATATGGCCAAGATCAGGTAGATATATTGGGCTGAAATCCTTGCTATGAATTATGTATTCAGACTTACTGACCCAAAGCAATGTGAATTCATTGAATGGGGCTGTAAAGACACTGCACTTTCAGCCATAGCTTTCAGCCATATCTGAGATCTATGGTCTAAGAAGCAATATAGATAGGACCAACGTAACCTTTGTACTCTCTGAAAGCTCTGTCTTAACACCCCTCCAAGCTGGCTTGTGCAAATGCTAGAGGATTACTACTCACCTCAACCTCACTGGTTCTGTAAAGTACCGAGTACTTGTCAAGGCCTATGAAAATAGCATATAAAAATGTCAACCCTCACTGTTATGAAAGAATGTTTTCCCAAACAAAGTTGGATTTATATTTTCTGTTTAAATTGCTCTTTGTGGTTTTGGTTTTGTTTTTTTATGGAAAACAGTGGTAAGGAGGGCAGAGGAGGTTCAGTCAGGGGCTGGAAAAAATAGATTTTACACAAGCTGAGTTAGATTCTTGCAAAAACTTGTATTTTTCAGTGATAAAACAAATGCCGAAATACCAACTGATCCTTTGTCCTTTTTTTAAGCCGAAAATCAAAATATATTGATTTAGAGTGCTGCTGGAGAGCCTTAGGAGAGCTAGGGTTTTGTTGCCTTACTTTCCTATTTTATTTAGACCAGGATTCCCTGCTGGATTTAAGTCCCATGGTGCCCCATGCTCAGAGATTCCCTCTGTGTGCTGTCAAAGAGAAAAACCACGAAATAATTTTCAACTTAACATCTATTTCTGAATTAACTCATCTGTGATTTCAATGAGAACATTTAAAGTTTTTACTTTGTGAAACACAATATCTAGCTTCCACAAAATCAAACCAATTTCCAGAGCAGTTCTGTCCTCAAATTTCCTTAATAAGATGAAGCTCATCATACTCACCACCTCAGAACCGATGTGTCAGTGCACTGTTTAACTGAACATTAATCATTCTTGTTCCACAAGATTATAACCATGTAGCTGTCTCTGCAAGTGTCAAATCAGACTCCTTCCTGGATGAACTTATCCCTTGTCTAACTGTAACCTGGTTTTCGAGTGATCCAAGCTCTACTGCAACTGGACATATTCTTGTTATTCACTCTGCTGGTATTTGAGTCATGTACTCTACTGAATGTTATTTTTAAGGGTGAAGGAGCCAGAGATCTTTTAAGAGAATCATAGAATCAATAGAATCATAGAATGGTTTAGGTTGGAAGGGACCTTAAAGATCATCTAGTTCCAATTGCCCTGCCATAGTCAGGGGCACCTTCCACTAGACAAGGTTGCTCAAAACCCCATCCAACCTGAACACCTACAGGGATGGGGCATCCACAGCTTCCATGGGTAATGTGTTCCCATGCCTCACCAACCTCAGGGTAAAAAAATCCTTCCTAATATCTAATCCAAATCTACCATTTTTCAATTTAGAACTATTACCGCTCATCCTGTTACTACACTCCCTGATGAAGAGTCCCTCTCCATATCTCCTAGTACTGGAAGGCTGCTCTAAGGTCTCCTCAGAGCCTTCTCTTCTCCAGGAGGAACAATGCCAACTACCTCAGCCTGTCCTCATAGCAGAGATTTTCTGTCCTTGTGATTATCTTTGTGGCTTCCTCTGGACCCACTCCAACAAGCCCATGTCCTTCTTATACAGGGGGCTCCAGAGCTGGATGCAGTACTCCAGGCGGGGTCTCACCAGAACAGAGTAGGGCAGAACCACCTGCTGGCCAGGCTTCTTTTGATGTGTGGATGGAGCAGGATGATTTCCTTGATGATGTTTTTTTTTGATGTATGTAATGGAGTAGGATGATTTCCTTGTCTCACCAAGAAAGTCAGTAAAAGCTCAGTCATGGTGTTTTTAGGAACACACGTTTGCAGCTCTTTGACAGACCTGTTTTGTTTCTTTCCTTCACATTAGCAAACAGCGTTCTATGGCACAATCAAGACCGGCTACACCATTGGACATACCTTATCACTCATTGCTCTCACGGCTGCTATGATCATTTTATGTCTTTTCAGGTAAGACCATGTAAGCAAAAAAGGTATAGGTAGGGAGATGACTCAAAGGACATAGTGGTTGTTTAAGTTATAGGATGTGAGTGTTACAGATGGATGCAAAAGAGTTCTGTCATTCTCAATTGGATAGGGGAGGAAAGTTCCTCCATCTTTCGGTATCACTGTTTTCTGGTATGTGATTTGTGGCTTTGTGTCAGAGTTATAACCCCAGTCCAGTTATTGAAGCGGGATTCATCTCATTAAATGTAGGTTGTTACATGATGGATCTCTGTATTGGAGGCCATTATCCCATAATCTTGTTACAGTCCACAGCAACCTCATCAGTGTGGTATGTATAGATACTATGGAATGATGCATTTTCCCTAAAGTAGGTATTAAAAATGGGACAGGTGAATCACACCGCAAAAATTCCTCCCAAAATCTGTTTTGGAAGAGCTTACTGCTATAGCTCTGTGGCAAGATGTAGGCCCCCAGAGCCATTTTAGACATGCTGGAGCCTCTGAGATGTGCACACGGGTAGCAGATATAAGGCAGGACATTCAGGATACCCATGCCCTCATGGATTGATGGGCAGGTAGATACTCTACAGCATATCAAATGGCATCAGATGCCTAGATTACAAGAAGGATTAACTAATTAACTAATTAACTAATCCTCAATCTCTGTGGATTATAATAAATTCAGGCATCTAAATTTGAGTGCCTACAATGAAGAAGTCTGCATATAGGGTAATCTATTGTAAAGTTGTTTATGTGTAGGGAGAACAGCAGAAAGCAGACCTCTGTGAAATAGAAGAACCTTCTAGGTGTGATTCCCTCTCCTCATGCCCCTCTCCAGTCGCTTCCCTGAAATACATTGTCCAATGTGTGGCGGTCTGGTCCAGACATCACCCTCAAAGAAAGCTGTAGGAAATAGCATATGTTCTAGGGTAACTCTCACACTTATACCAACACCCACCTCACCCTTCGAGATCTTTGCACTTCTCAGCACATACGCTCTCTCCACTCCTCTCACAAGGGAAGAGTGAATCAGACACCCATGCAAATTATCTCATCTCCACAAGGTACAAGGTGCCAGCCAAGCTGGTGAAACTGCCAGCTTAGGTTCACACTCCTCATTTGTGGGAAACAGCAGAATTTGACTTGCCTTCACCTGCAAGTAGAGAAAACTCAGCTCGGTCACACTATCTTGCCATTGTCAAGAGATTAGGTGCATAAACTCTGCCAATGCACAGTGACTCATTAAGAGGTGGTAACTTGATCGTGTTGCTGAGTGAGGTCTGTTGTGGTTCTGATGACTGTACAAAGTCCCCTTTTCCAGAGTATTAGGCCTTGCACTTTAGCTGATGTGAAGTCTCGCTTGAAAAAAAAAAAAAAGACCTACTAGATCAAAATTCTCCTTCAAAATATTAGAGGGCAAGGAATTGAGAACACTCAGTGGTGTTCTCAATATCATAATTAACTAGTCATTTTTAAGTGAGAATATAGGTTGTATTGCTCCAGAAAGTCTGCAATATGTGTTAATTTTGGCAGCAGCTGCTAAGAATTTCTTTCTCTTCCTGATAAAATATTTCACTTTGAAAAGAATCATTGCAGTACAAACATTCTGCAGAAAACAGACCTTTATCGTGAGCACACTTTGCTCAGTCAGAAACATTATCTTTTCCAATGGAGAGCTGTGTGATGGACTTGTTTTCTGTCGTCCCCTATTTTGACCCTTTTTTCTGAGAATTGGAAAAGCAGCAACACTGCTGCAGATGTATGGACTGCCCCATCTTTGGTGGCTTTAAAAAGGCTTAAGTGGATTTGCAGTGATTTACATTGGAACACAGTCTGTCTCAGGGTTTCTAATGTTTAATTGCAAGTCTGTATCTTGGCAGAAGAAACATCTGTAAACAGATAAATAATGCTTTTGAGAAGCCTTGCTATTCAGAAATGTTATTTCATCTCTTTCCAACAGAAAACTACACTGTACTCGAAATTACATTCATATGCATCTCTTCATGTCCTTCATAATGAGAGCCATCGCAGTCTTCATAAAAGATGTCATCCTATTTGAAAGCGGAGAATCTGAACACTGCTTTGTGAGTTCAGTAAGTAGCCGTGTGCATTGAAATTTCCACCTTATTCTGTTGACTCTCTTAATGCACCAGAAATTACCTTGCAAATGCATGTGAGATAGTACTTTGGGAAGATTTCTTTTTTTTTTTTTTCTCATTTGAAAGAAACAAGAACATGGTTGCTGCAGTTTAATTTGTATTCAAAAGGCATAAAGTAAACTAGCAGGGTTAAAAGTTTATAGGCGTCTGGTCCCTTGTGAGGGCCTCTACAAGATTTTGTGACTCTTGACAATCCTGTCTCCACCTCCCAGTCCTGTGCTAATTTCTTGGCTATCCTGGTTGAAGGAGACTTGCAGTCCTGTATTTAGTGATTCAATTAAACCTTTCTCTTCATGAAGGTGGGAGTCAGATCCAGATTCAGATAACTTTACGTATAGTACATATACACGAGCTACAGATATAAAGTCCAACCACAGTTAAGTCAAGCTCTAATTAATATACTCACTGGAGACTGGAGAGCTTTTCACCTTGCTTTGAAGAAAGTACCTGCACTTGGATGGTTCTCTGATCTCCACTGATTAGAACGACCAGATCTCTGCAGGACTTTTGGCAGGAAATCCACGTGTAGACATCATTGTCTATTTATCATCTGGATCTGTATCCCACGCTAGCTGTCTGCAACTGTGAGATTTCCCCACTGTGATGATAAATGAAGGGAATAAAGGCATTGGGATATTTTTTTCACTTTCCAACTCAGTGTTATCATCTAGAGCAAACATTAAGGAGGGAGAAGAGCTGTTTAGATAAAGGCCATATTGACGTAAGAAGACACTAGTCACGAATAAATTTAGGCAGGAAATTGAAATCACCAAAATAAAGTGATGTAATCAGAAGTCATCCAAAAAAAGAAAAAAGAACCCTCCAAAATAAATTCCTAACATTAGATGAGCTGCTTGGTGGTAATAGCATGGGACTGGGTACAGTACTCCAGCAGATCCATTCTGGATCTGGGGTTTTTTATGTCATACAGCACCAGAAAAAAGATTCTCCTTTCTCTTCCCTCCACCCAACTTCTTCTTTGCCTTCTGAATTTTCTGAATCCTTATCCTGAGTCCTGTCCCTGCTGTTATAATGACCTTCCTGCTTGAGCACCTCTCAGTTGATACCAAAGAGCAGCCTGCTCCCATCTTTTCCCTGAGAACGGTCTGCAGCACAATGCATTCCCATTGCGCTGACCCTCTGTGGGTTATTTTCCCCTCTACAGTTCACTGGGATCTGTATTCTTTAGTAATGAGGTTTTATTGTGAAGGTCCGTGAGTGGTTAGGATGATACATAAACTGGAATAAAGAATTGCCCGGTGTCTGCTGCCGCAGATAACTGCCAGTGCTAATTGTCAGAGGAGGCAAGAACCCAATGAGCCATGAAGTTTGAACTAACCTCTCACCCCTGGAGGAGTTTGCACTGGGTCGTGACTGAGGCACGACTGCAGAAAGCTGTGTGAGAAGTGTTCGCTTCAGCCATCCATCCAGAAATTACATATATATATATATATATATATCCAGCCGTCCATTTATACTTCTGTGTATAAATACAGGACTTTGTCCTGCAGAATCCGCGGTTCCAGGAAGCCAGTCTGCTTTCAGACAGACCCATGGCTACCACCACTGTGCGTGGTTCTCCCCATCAGAGGATTTCACGTTAAATGTCAGCTCAGGGAGTATAGCTGGATGATACACAAGGCTTACAAAAGTACGTGGAACAAATCAGTCTTTGCCACTGTAAGCTGAGCAAACGCCTTGCAAAATCTGTACCCATCTTGAGCCAACATTTCGGACAACTTTTTAGGATATAGGGAAAAAATACCTACATGAAATCCAGTCAAAATGCCTCTTCTAATATTCATCTGTTTGCAGAAATACTTGCAACATCCCATGTGTTTGTGTGGGTTTGGTTGGGTTAGGTTGGCTGGAGTTAGGTTAAATAGTTGGTCTGTTTGTGCTTTGAACTTGCAGGATACAGTTCTGATTTGGGAGACTTGAGTACCGTACCTGGGGCCTAATACACAATTTACTGAAGGTTTTGTGTATAATGGCTAGATATGGCCTTGAGCTCATTCAGTCTGAGGAGAGACTTGAACAACCAGTTCCTTGAAGGAAAAAAGGATAAAGGCATCCCCCTTCCAGAACAGATGCAGGGCTATAAAGTCCAAATAAACAGAGAACTCTCCCAGAATTTCCGATGAAGGAACCAAATTCCTGAATTTGCTGTTACCTGTGGCAGTAAGAAGACTTAAAATTATGTTTTATGCACCAGCCACACAAGGGAAGTGCTCGGTGAAAGAGCTGAAGAGGAGGGCTCGGTGAAATCACCCACTTCAAGTTCTTCAATAACTAGTTGGTTCAATTAATTCAGAATACGTTCTGTCTCAGTAATCGGCCATTTCTGTAGGAAACTCGCCACACGTGGCTCCTTTGCATCCAACGATTACTCACACCACATGAAAAATTGTGCTACTTTCCAGCCTGTATATTCCTGCATTCTTCTGGGGTTTATTCAGTGTCAGACTCAAGAGCCCTCCTTACAAGTTTTAGTTTTTCACATTAGCTTTCCTGGGCCTGGTGACCTTCCATCTTGCCATTCCCACGCTTTGTCTTCCCCTTTCCTTCCCTCCCTGGAGAACACCCCATGAAACACAAAGCAGAAAACCCGGTAGAAAGATTGAACTGAACATTTCAAGTGTCGTTTCATCTGATTTTTTTTTTATGTGTTTTTATGGATAGGTTTTGATACGGTTTCATTACTGTAATATCTAGGTAGCATAATGATGATCCGCTTACATTTCCAGACTAGTTGAACACAAAGAAGCCAACATTTTGATATAAAGAAAGATCAGGTTCTACAGATTGAATTCCGGTGGACTTTTTCTGTGCACTGCAAATTTGCCTTTGCTGACGATTCAACCAAAGGAAACTAGATCTTTTATCTTTTTCATTCTGCAATCCAGTAATACAATCAAATTCCAAGAAAAAAAACACCCAAACTTCTTTGCAAAGGAGGATTAGACTAACCATCCACATAGGCTGTTTTGATGTTCTTGTTTGAATTTTGAAATTTTTCAGAGATACCCCATCCAGGAACATGTTATCTTTTCATCTCTTCTAGAACAGAAGAGGTCTTACCTGTCCAAGCCCTCTCTGACAGTTGTAAACTAGGCTATTAATTGATCTCATACATGCCATAGGGAGAGGGCCTGAAGAGAGGTAATTGCTATGGAGCTGATGGCAAACAGTAACTTCCCTCTGTATTGGTGAGATGGCAATTTATGGCTGCCACACTTGAAGCCTTGCTTGCTGTTTCACAGGGCTTCAACCACAGGGCTGGGAGTAGCAAGAATAGAAGAGTTTGGGAAGAAGGCTTGTGGTGCTGGGACCCGAAGCTCTGCTAAAAGGATGCAGCAGATGAATGAAACCTGGGCTTCAGCTCTGAGTTTGGGAAGAAAGGAATGTGCAGTGATGGAGAGCGGAGGGAACCTTGAGTGTCAGAGACACTAAAGGTGACACCTCATCATTTTGAGACAGGGAGACAATGAATGGCTGTGGAGGATGAAGCTAGACATGTGGCGTCTGGTGCTGGTGTCATGCCAGACTAGCAAGTGAGAAAGGCCCATGCCATGGCGTTGGGATTCTGTCTTAGAGAGATGGGGTTTGCAGTAGAAAGAGGAGCAGTAGGAAGAGGCTGGATTTCAGCTATACGTTGCCCAACATGGACATCCCTCCACAGAAGAGAAGCAAGATATTCACCAACTAGTTTCACAACAGAATTGATGGGAGTGTCAGAAGGAGAGCTTTATGGGATTTCTTGCTGGTCTCCTTCCCTGAGAGTTGGCCACAAGCCCACAGAAGATGGATAAAACAATCCATTTCTCAAAGGAGAAAGTATTAGATTCTGGGTTATGTCTCTTCTGCTTCTTAGACTGTTTAGATCAAGCAGCCTTTGAGAGGGTCTGGATCACGGAGACCAAGCTCTAACATGATTTTACACAGTTTTGCTTGGATGAGTTATCCTCTTGCCTTTTCCTTTGCTCCTGGAAATAACCCAGGAGTGAAGGCAGAAAGTTAGACTGTGGAAGAGCTGTGGAGCAGGAACTTTTGTTACATAAGGGACCCTATTGTGCCTGACACAACAGTGTCCCAGTCTTGGCCTGACACCTTAAAGCAATATAGTATTGCCAATAAGGAGAGAGAATGGGACAAGTGCACAGAAGGGCATTATTTAGTTGCTGTCTTGTGGTTGACTTGCCTTATTACTGAAGATGTGTTCAGAAGTGCCATTACTCTGTGATTGATGAGCATGAAATAAGGACAGTTACCCCATTTACCAAGATAATTCTATTTTTACGTCTAAACCCAACTCTGACGCAGAGGCTACCCCAGCTAGAGCTAGTCACTTAGAAATACTCACAAGACTGCCCCCCAAAATCAAACAAGTATTCCGAAGAGACAAAATAGAACAGCCGAGTCCCTCAAAGACTGACTGTTACATAACCCCTGTTAAAATCAGTGGAAGAGAAATGCTTAAATCGCCCTGAGGATCACAGTCATGGGGCTTAAACTTGCTTCTTATGTGAGGAAAAGCAGACATTAGAGCTTCTGACTGAACTCAACAGAGATGTATTTGAGGAAGCCTCTATGGGAAGTGGGCAAGGCATTAAGTGCAGCCATGTGGACTGCATTTTTTGTTGATGCAAACTGGTACGGCTCTGTTTATTTTACTAGAGCTCTCAAGGTTTCTGCAAGTGCAGGATCTAACCCTGCCATGCTTTGCTGTGTTGCAGGCACATAAAACAGAGGTTGTCTTATGTAACTTCCATATTAGCAGAGAGAGACTTTGAAATGCCTTGCCATTTTCAACTGGCTTTCAGCTCGAATTAAAGAGGTGAAAGCACAAATAAAGGCCAGGGTCATCTCATGGGGCTTTTGGGTCCATATGTGTTGAGCTATTGCTAGAGAAATTATCCTCAAATTGTCCTCTAATTATCTATTATTGATACTCTTAATTGCTCATTAATATTCTTTTCTCTATCCAAGAAAAGGAGGCTGAGGGGAGACCTTATTGCTCTCTACAACTACCTGAAAAGAGGGTGTAGAGAGGTGGGCGTCAGTCTCTTCTCCCAAGTAACAATGGCCTCAAGTTGTGCCAGGGGAGGTTTAGATAAGATATTAGGGAAAATTTCTTCACCAAAGGCGTTGTCAAACATTGGAACAGGCCGCCCAGGGAAGTGGTGGAGTAATTTAAAAGACATGTAGATGTGGTGGTGAGAGACATAGTTTAGCGGTAACTTAGTGCTAGGTTGATGGTTGGACTTGATGATCTTAAAGGTCTCTTTCCACTAGAACAATTCTATGATTCTGTCTAGGTTTGGTGGTGACCCAAACTTGGTGTAAATGGAAGTGGTGGCACAGGAAAAAGACATGGAGATTGAGCCCAATGGCTTCTTCCTAATGTCTCCATCCTTCCACAGTCTTGATGGAAGCAGACCAGACTTAGCTTGCTGAAGTAGTGTGTTGTTCATGTATATATGGCTGTACAGCACAGCTCATCAGGCCAGAAATAGCATTTCTGCTTTATGAAAGCGGTATCAAATCAACAAGCTCAGACACAAATCCAGGTTATAATGGCTTAATAAATTGCCCAGTGACAGCTGACATGGAGTAAGTATTCCAGTGTGTGCTCTTAGGCAATGATGGGCGCGTGAAAATGTAATGCATTGTGACCTAGAGGAAAGTGGGTTAAGATAAATTGAATTAATTTGCTATTGCCAAGGCTTAAGAGCACTCTTGCATAATGCTTCTGGGGCACCGTTGATGCAGAGCAGCATGTTAACAGGGAAAATGCGTGTTTGAGGTCTCTTATCTCTCTGCCTGAGATAGATGGTGACCGTGAATTCAGTTACGTTGATCCATCTGCCAGGACTCACTTAGGCCACTAAGGGCAGTGGGAACTGAAGGATCCATCCAAGAGATAAGATTATTATTCCCATGAAGGTCTTCAAAGACATTTTTTTTTCTTTCTTATAATTCCTATAGGTGAGAAATTGTTTTAACTGAGGCTTTGAACTTGACAACTTAGGCCCTCGCAAACTATATCTTTCTATAAAGATGACATTTTAAGGAGTTCTTTAGTCAATTTTTTTTATGCATAGATAGTGTTAAATCCTCACTCAAAATTTCTGTGCATCTCCCAGGAAAATTTGAAGAATTATAGAAGAGCTAAGAAACTTATCATTTAAAATTGCTTGCCAGACACCGTGATAGAGAGGGAAAGAAGGAAGGAGTCAAAGACACCCAATTGATTTAGGAGGTGATTTCTTGTTTGAACAGACTTTGATTTCTTTTCATGGTAGGACATAAACCTTGTGGGTCTTTTTTCTTGCTAACCTGTTTGAATCTAGTCTACAACTGCAATTAAAATGAGGGAAGAAATAAAAGTGGTGGCTTTTTGCCAGGCAGTCTTGTTTGGTTTTAATTTGTTTTCTCTGTTGTTACACAAAAGGTTGAGTGTGCCAAGGGTAAGTTAACAATTTTTCTTTTTCTTTTTCTTTTTCTTTTTCTTTTCCTTTTTTTTTTTTGGTGGCTCAGCAAATTGGTTTGACCTAAGGGCTCATTTTTTGGAGGAACAGAATCACCCAGTAAGAAGCTGGTTTATTTCTGTCAACAATTTCCATTGACATCATGCTGAATTTCTGCAAATTAGGGCTCCAGCATGAAGCCCTGTTGAAGTCAGCAGGGGCTTTTCCATTGGCTTCTGTAGGGTCAAACCATTACCCTGTGTAGCCAGATTGTCTCTGCGGAAGACTAGGTACAGTAGCAGAAAGTTGAGAGAAACAATTGATACTCACATTTTCAGTTTGCCAAGTCCACTTCTGGAAATGTCTTCTCTACCACAGTTTCTCTTGCAGGAGTGTGGTATTCTTTTCCACTCTCCTGTCAAAGCCAACTAAGTAGAGAAAAGATAATATGTAAAAGTCAATAGCCTTGAGCATGGGAATGAGACAAGAAATAGCCTGGAGCTATAAAGATACAATATTGTCTCTTGGCCACCTCCTCAGGAAAGGTCCAAGCAAGGATCAACAGTCACTACTGAAAAAACACCTCTCATCTCTCTGGGAAGGTGATTTGTAAAAGAAGGTTGCTCTATGCTCCATAGGGAAGAAAAATACCCAAGTAAGTGGGAAAGAGAAGTTTTCTTTTTGTTTTCAGTAAACAACACTGGCTTGAGCAGCATCATCAAAGCAATATTCACCCTTCCTTTCTTAACAGAGTCAGAAATATCTAGACCAGTACAGTATATCCACTCCTCACAATTTTTTTATTTTTTTTTTTCAGAAAGTAACCAATCTTATAATATAAAGGTGAAGCTAAAAGCAGAGAGAAGTACCTCATGGAAAACAAAAATGTATTTGGAAACTAAGTCTAACCTGATATAGAATCATAGAGTAGTTTAGATGGGAAAGGACCTTAAAGATCATCTAGTTCCAACCCCCCTGCCAGGGGCAGGGACACCTCCCAGCAGACCAGGTCTCTATGCAACATGAACAGAAATGAATGGACAATGCAGAGCTAAGCACGGTGCTGTACAATATTTAGATTATAAAATGATTGGGAATTGGTCAGTTGTATGAATTCTAGTGCCAACATAGTGAGATGGGGAATTAATCATCTGATTTTAAAAGCAGAGCAATCAGTTGGTTACTGCATCCTCATTACAGATTACGTCATACCTTGGCTGAGGTGGACATCTCAACAGAAAAAGAGCTGGGATGGCATTCAATCTGATTTAGACATGTGGGGTAGGAATCAGCTCAAGACTGAGACTCCTGAATTTAGTTATGATGATGAGACCAGGGTCTAAATTGTCACTATAATTTTGGAGATGTAGGGTTAGGCCCGTCCGTGTGCCTGAAGACCCTAATTTCAGCATTTCCAAAGCAGGTGGTACTTTCTCTGTGCTACACTGTCTTCCAGGTACAGGATCATGAGTAGGTTCTATAAAAATCTTTTAAATAAAATCAAGGAAGCCTACTTGACCAGGCTGGGGAGAAGAGCATCTGTTGCTATGGGCAAATTCAGCATGAGTCACTCAGCAACTAGCCCTTCAGATAGGTCGTGTCTTAAGGGCAACATAAAAGAAAAGTGCTGGGTAAATCTCTCACTGAGAAAATGAGTTTTCATCTGTCTTCTGATGAAGAGACCTGCAGAAATCTTTCTGTAAATCATTTCCTCCTGCATCAGTGGTGGGTAGCCCAGGTAAAAGGACCTAAGTATCTTGAAGGCGATTTTGAGGCCTACAGGTTTCATGATTGATTGAAGTGAATCTGAGCCCACTCTTTTGCCTAAAGCACTGGAGACTCAACTGAAGGCACTGTTCCAACTTCATAAATAATGCCAGGAGCTGCAGCAATGCCCAAGATTACATACGATGTCTTAAATATATCTTAAAGAAGTTGCTTAAATATGTCTTGGTGTCCTTCCACAAACCTTCCACATTGCAGGAAGCCACAGAGTTTAAGGGTACAAGGGGGGAACATGGTGTCGGTACAGGAATCGCATCCACATACAGGAGAGAGAGGCACAAAAGAGATCCCTGATTTCAAAGAGGGGAAGCAGAGAGGAGCCACTGGGGTAGATGTGCCATCCACAAAAACAAGGAAGACCATTGCACTGCAACATCTTGTGCAAATATGAGCAGGCCAATTTCCCTGAAGAAAGACAGGGAAACAGGCTATTGTAAATGAGATAGTGGAAAGGGAGAGAGTAGAAAATGCTGTGCTGTAATGCCATTTTTCCTGCTGAAAATGTCTTTTCTAAACATAGGCTGTATTAGCCTTTCAACACTGACACATCATGAGGTCTGCTCTTTATGAAAAAAAGTCTTCTGTGAGATATAATAGCTCATCTCTGCCTAGCATCTGTCATCTAAAGGGTAAAGCAACTTATATAAATGTGGATTTTGTTTCCCAGCATTATAACAGCCATTCTGAGGCTGAAGCCAATCGATCAGGAAGGTAGAGACCCATTACCAAGTGCTGCATGTAATAAAAGTTGCTTCTCAAAAGCCAGGAAGGGTTGTTTTCCAAATGTGTCACATGTGTTGGCCGTCAAAGAGAATTCAATGGAAGAACGACACTGCAGTCAACAGGGAAGCTGCAGCTCTTTTAGAAATATCTCGTCTGTTTTAAACTTACCCACCTCAGGCAACAGTAGCAAGAAGTCCAGGCAACAAGAAAATACCATGATTTAATTTGTAAGTCAGGACAGAGCATCCAAATCTGTTCCAGTGCAGGACACCTCTGTGTCACAGGGGATCCCTGGCTGCAACACACCTTATGCTCAAAATGATGTGTAAAATCCTTTACTCCAGGTAAAACAAAAAATGCCTGGAGTAGTAGCAGTTGCTCAAATAGCCAGATATCCCTCGGCATGACCAAAGAATTGATCTGCTACAGGTCCCTTAGAGAAGAAGTTGCAAAAACCCAGCTGCTGCCCATGGGCTTGATGCACCTCAGGGCTGTAACAAGCCACCACCACATTAGCGAAAGAGGCAGGGCCAAAGACTACCACAAAAGTTGCCACTACTGGGAAAAAAGATGATGGACCCAAACCTGGTGCTTCTGCTGCCACAGCCTTAGCTCAGTGCAGCTTCCTCTCTGTAGCAGCAGTAACTCTGCAAACTCGGCCTGGGGATTCCTGCCAGAGACTCTCCGTTAGACAGAAATCACACTCAATTTTGGTGAGCAGCCTTTCCTGATCCTGTGAAGTATTGCGGTTCCTTGTGACGTGCTCCAGCCCTCCTGCCTCTGCCGAAGCTTTGACACAACCATCCAGAAAGGATTTCCCAATGTTCAGTCCCCAGAGCAAATCCACGTGGTTGAGATGAGTCAAAACTGCTTCCTTAAACCTTGTGTCTCACCTGTGAGCTGCTGAATTAGGGCCAAATACAGGTAAAGTGAAACCATAAAAGAATTCAGTAGCCCCAAGAAGGCTGAGGACTCTCACACCAGTGAATCCCCACTGGCTGCAGACACACCGAGCAAGCACTCGGGCTTTGGGCAACAGAAATGAGGTCTGTCGATGTCACACAGCCATATGCACACAACAGCAGGGAGAAACAAAGAGCATAGAGATGCCATAGGGAGGATGCTGCCGCATCCCCAGCCCTTGTCAGCTCAGCTCTGTGTCACCTTCCCTCCCTGGGAGTTAACTGCCTCCTCTGCCTCCTCCTTCCCCCATCACCACCCTGCGGCAAGTCTCCGCTTATGCCATCTGCCTCACAGGGAGGGGCTGATGTGCATATAAATTGATCAACAGGAGCCCACGAGGGTCCCCAGTGTGACATACTGGCGGGTGCTAGGGGAGGGTTGAATTAATTTTGAGCGATTGGTGGGGACAAGTCCCTCTCCAAAACATGTGGCATCAAGAAAAGCCTGCCTTTTTAACCAGTGTGTTTCATAGCAACTGTTTTCAGCAGGAGAGGGGAGCAGGGGGGAAGCGTGAGCTTGTCACTGGTGCAAATCAACTATTGCTCTAAATTCAGCACAATGCACGTGCAGAGCACCAGGCAACTAACCAAAGCATGCTAGAAGCCAGATTCTTGTGCCCTTGCCCCAATAAGTGTGGGGTATTATCCAAGCAGAATCACTGAAGGCAATGAGTCTATTGTTGAACCGGCATCTCAAGGATGCTTAGGCATTGTGGCTGTGAGTAATGATGCCACCAATGATCTCCTGTAAAGCTTCAGCTGGACCTGCTACATCCCATGCTGGTGCAATGGCCAGGGCTGACACACTTCTCTGGGGAGCTGATTTCTACCTTCAGGTGGTTTGCAGTCTCAGAGAGAAATTTCACTTTTTTTTTTTTTCTTTTTTAAGTTGACTGTTCCCAGTCAACTGTGCTGCAGTCAAATCTTCACACAGCAAGTTACAGTGTTTTAATTATTCATTTCTTGAAGAAAAACAATCCTCCTTCCCTTTTCAAATACCTCTTCTTCCAATGCAATCCAATCTGTCCATGCTCATTAGTGTTTACCCTGCTTGTCCTCCTTACCCTTTTCTTTATTTTAAAAAATATGTAATCCAGTCCTCCTTTTCTTAACCGAGTATTCATAATTAGTTGTAGACTTTGATTTCTTCAAACCCCTGTCTCAAACCCTTTTAGTTTTTGCAATACCTGCCAGGCCGTGAAGTGATTACAATTGTACTTTGCCTTCAAGGGCTAATTTACACAGATTTTATTTTTTTTAGCATCCTCTCTACCATTAAGCCAACCTCCTACAGGTGTACATCCAAAACCCACAGAGAGCAGCACCATGAGTTAACACATGACAAGAGTATCTACTCAGAGGAAGTTTGGTAGGGCTTTCAGCTTCTTACCATGGAATTCATTCCATAAGTGCTTCAGGTGCTTCAAAAAACAATCGCAAAGCTACACACAGAAAAAGTCTGACTGGTAATTCATTGTGTTTACTACTGGAGCATGCTGTACTTCACCACTGTTCATTTCTTCTCTTCCAGGTAGGCTGCAAAGCCATGATGGTTTTCTTCCAGTATTGCGTCATGGCCAATTTCTTCTGGCTCCTGGTGGAAGGGTTGTACCTTCACACTCTGTTGGTCATCTCTTTCTTTTCAGAGAGGAAGTACTTCTGGTGGTACATCTTGATTGGCTGGGGTACGCATCTTCTCAAAACTGAATCCTGAGAGGTGATACTGGCAGGCATTGTAAACAGCAATTTAATCCACAAACCAGGGGGCTTAGGCAGGAGACAGATGTAGTATCCGTGTGACCTTGCTGCCAAGAATTGTGCAACCTGGCGCAAGATCAAGTGATGGCCAGAGGAGTTTAACAGCATTAGCCTAAATCTCCACAGATATTTAAGAAGTTAGCTTGTGCTGAGTTCATTGGTAGTCATTTAGTCCTTCGATCCTGATTGGGATCCTAAAGTTGACATGATGCATTGACCTTAAATCGTAAGGATGGATCCCAGCAAAGCAGGACTCCTGGACTGAACGAGCCACTGCAGTCCATCACTTTCTCCTTGTCTTGCTGAATTCAGGCTGGCTAACTATCCTAAGATCCCATCACCTCTGTGCTAATGCTGATAACCTCCTGCTTACTGCATCTGTGATTTCTCCAGCTTTAATGAGAGCCTAATCTCGAACACTAAAATAAAATAAAATAAAATAAAATAAAATAAAATAAAATAAAATAAAATAAGAAAATGTCAAGGAAGACAGAATTAAACTCTTCACAAAGTAAATCAGAGCTGAATTGCTAACTTATGCAAATTAATCCTACCAGATCAATTTTTCTTCTTTCTCCAAAGAGGGAACAGAGATATCTTTTCTCATTTAAGCCATTTAGCTGAAAATTTACATATAAGTAAGCAAAATGGCTTTTTATACATGCTCCCCATAGGTGAAACTGAGAACTAATTAGAGCAGGGAAGAATCTTGAAAAGAAAAAATAAAATAGTGTCATGTAGAAGGTTATGCCCAGGCTCAGGATTTGACCAGTTAGCCATGGAGTAACTTCCACCGAAAGTGACAGGAGTTACGCTCGGGCTCACATTGCAGAAGAGAGACGATTCCCTGTGCTATAAGCATAAGAAGAAATGATGGTACCAAGCCTTGTTTCAGATGCAGTTAATCAGGTCAGACCCTCTTTAAACCTGCCTTCTGCATAGATACCCTTTCCTTCAGCTGACAGATTTTAAAGACAAATGTATGAACCTAATGATTTTAAATCAAAGGAAATCCTTTGCACTGGCAATATATTCCACAGGTTTTGGGTGAGGAAGGGCAATTCAAGAAAATGACAGGTGCTTGAAGGATCTCTTGGCCTTTCAGTCATCCGTCATTTGCAAGATCATCAGTGATGGATGTGAAATGGATCATGCAGGGATTAATAATTTGGCCACACTCATTGCAGTTCTGACAGTTTGTATTACCATCGCACTCGGAAATCACTGGTAATAAACCATACGCAATACTGTGACTAATCCCGAAAAAAGTGACATGTCCTCCTTGGAGTATTTCCAATCTAAATCTAATCAAAGGCATGAGACAGAGAAAAGAGGCACCACAAGGATGGAACAAGACACCCTAGTCAGGCAGAAGATCATGGAGTGAGGAGCAGAGGCAGGGTCGTCTGGCCAGCAAAAGACACCTACGTGTGAACTTGTCACTCCGGGCTCCCTTTATAGTCAGTGGAGATGCAGGCAATAAAGTCAAGGTAGTCCAAGGGCATATTTCTTGTCCTAAAGCAAACATCTAACATAACTCAGATGACCTTTCTGTTAGAAGTACGCATTTCTCCCCATTGTTGCTAAAGAGCACCTGTAATGATTGGCTTAGATGCGTGTGTCCATGCTGTAGGTGTTTAACGTGTTTCCAATTCCTTGCATTTCACCATCAGAAGTTTTTTCTGTGGGCACTGCAACAGGAGGATAAATCTGCCGGGGAGCAGTTACAGGAAACTCCTCTTACAAGGCCAGTGGGAGAGAAAGGAGACATGTTGCTTGACATGTGAGCATTGAAAACGTGAAGCATTTGCCCGCTCTTGAGGGAAGGTGTCACCTCAGTCACTCAGGAGGGATGGAGAATGGGGGGGGAACAGGACTGAAAGCATTGGTAATGATTTCTGACAGTAACACCATCTCTTCTCTTGTCAGGTGCCCCCTCCTTGTTCATCACTGCTTGGACTATTGTCAGGATTTACTTTTTCGATGTTGGGTAAGCCTATGGACTCAATTCTCTTTGTTTTCTAATTCTTCCTTCCTTTATCTCCAAGGAAGGCCAAGGAAAGCAGTTTTAGTAACCCAGCCGTTCTACCCTAACCCCAGAGGCAGTCAGAGAAGAGCAGAGGCTTCTCCCTTCCCCCATGGACCAGGAAAGGCTCCGAGCTCTCCCTGAAGACACACAGTTTACATCAGTTTAGGCCAGTGACTCACCCTCTTTGTTTCCCAGCCCCTTGGTCAGGATATTCACGGGGAATTTGTGAGCAGACCCTGATGCAGTCTGGCCCTGTGATCTTGTGTATAACAAAGATACCAGCTGAGCAGCTCAGGATCCTGTGCTCTGAGCAGAGCTTTGCATCCTGCAGAATTGACCCTAAATATGCTGGTGCAACAGATACTTATTAAACATACACATAAGC